>NCVS01002040.1:0-44669 GCA_003055095.1 Goniozus legneri | reverse complement strand
GGGCAGAGAGATAATGGTTCGATAGCTACTCGGCATTGCTGATCGATATTTGATTGCGGCGTACCAGATGTTTGGGAGATAGTTAACCCGAATATGATTACCCGAGTGTGTTATCATTACGTGGGCATAATATCCTGTATCTGGGATTCGAACTGATATGTTTTATTCTCTACTAAAAAAAAGTTTCATATATCTGATAATGCAATATTTTACTTACTCGTCTAGTATACATGCCTGATATGTACTACTTATCCAATCGAATTTTCATTGAAATGGACCGCGATATTTTTTTGTGATTCGAAACAAATGATTAGCCTGAGAGTGGATTCGATTTCCATCACAGATATGATATCGATAAAAGTTCATGTTTTTCACAAAAACTAGGTGCGAGTGGATACAATCGATAAGGCAAACATCATTAAGCCGACTTAAGGATCAAATTTTTTCCAGGAGACCCGGTTGAATTTTTCTGCTTACTTGGATTCTCTTTTTCGACCCACTGAAGGATAAGTTCATATTTCTGCCAGTCTACTTAATTTCGCTTACGCAGGTCAAAACTTTTTATTTATCCGAAAATTCTTTAATGCGGAAACACAGAGTTATACAATCTCGTTTATTTAACGCTATTAACATTTTTGCGTAATGAAATATCTAAATTGATAATGTAACGCTTGAAACTCGAGTAATATTTACACAAGAGATAATATTAATGTAACGTTTTCGAAACAAGGAAATAAAACACACGTTTGTTCCCCTTCTAGGCTTGCTCGAAATTCAACCAAGTTTAATTAAATCGTTTATTATAAGCGGTAATAGCAAATTATAGAGAGAGAAAACTCGAGTTTTCAATTCCAATATCATGTTATACGACGAGCACACTCGAGGAAAATTCAATTGCGATTTAATGTTTCCCTTTAAGAATCGTTTCGCTCTGTAATAATTAAAGCGGATATATTTTAAAGAAAATATGCCAAGAAGTGTTTCTTCGGTATTATTGCGACACTCCTTACTTTCCGTTATAAATTCGTTGAAAAATATTGTACACTGAAGCATCAAACGCTTCTTCCTTCCTCGGAGAAAATTCTTACTTCATCATCTTCGAATAGTCAGGACTCCTTGCTCTACTTTGGCTTTCTTCCGGCCAAAGGACGCTTTCTCATACGCATTTAATTACTTTCTGTGCATTCGTTCAATCGGGAAGTTTCGCTCGCTACGAGATAAAAATAAAACTTGAAAAGAAAATTAGACGAGAGAAATTTTTCATAACCCGTTTATCGAGTTTTCTGTACCTCATTCAAATATGAACCATTGTGTGTGCATACGATTATGCAAGATCAAATATCCGAAGAAAAATGAAACGTCAACGGCAATTACTCGTATTTCGGCAAGTTTTAGCAAGTAGGTTCGATACGAATAATCGGATTATATACTAAGCGCAATTTTTGTCGCGCTTGGATTTTCTTGGATGGATGATTGATAAACAAGATTTTTATGTTTACGTAAGGGTGGTAAAGAAACTTTTTACGATAATGAAAACATTAAGCCATTACTCCTCGAGTAGGATTTGGAGGCTGAATTTAATGTTTTAATTTTGACTCGGATAACCAAAATGCTGTGCTTATACATACTTCTGATATCGCAATTTACTTGAAAATAGTTTAATTTCACGAAACGACAATTTTCTAGTGTTAGAAATTCCGAAAAATTTCTTAATTTATAACGATAGAAATTAGGTTGACAAATTCGAATTACCGAAGGAACCTCAAAATGATAGAAACTTACCACACCATCGCCAAGATTGTGAACGACGCATGGCAGCATCGCAGTGGATCTCGACTGGGCTGATATTACGGTCGAGTTCTCGGTACCGAAGGTCATCGGCAGTGGAGGCGGTACGATGTCGTCGACGAGACCCTTGCCACTGGTTACGTCGAGCGAATTAGCATTGGCGACGAGTATCTCGCCTTTAACCGCCGTTGGGTAATCTAAAATATACGGCAAGCGTTAAATCACGGAAAGAGGGGAGCCAGATGTAGTAGTTTAGTGGTCGTTGTTAGAGAATGTACGTGTTTTATAACTTAATTTAAAAAGAAATAGAACATGCAATGGCGTTGAAAAATTTTTCATTCAAAAAGTGGGAGGTCATGAACACAATTTTTTTTTGAAATTATTATAAATTCCAAGTTTATCCTCAAGAACAGTGTTAAGAACATTTGAAAGTGCTAAAACAGCTAAAAATGAGAGTCAAGCCTTACTACGGTTTTTACAAAAAAGGCTCTTTATGAGCATCACCAACAATAAGGATCTATGAATAAAACAGCTACAAGTAGTAATACCTAGAATAAATCAGATCCTAGTCAAACATACGAAATAATTAAAAAATTCTCTTTACATCGGTGAGCTTAAAATTCAGCCCCGTTTCACCGCGCGGTTAATGCAGTAATAACGAAATAGTTGAAAACAGTTAACGGGGCCAGAAATTGCACAAGGAGAATTCTCGTTAAGGAGCTCTCGGCCTGGTGGACTTTAATTAACAACCCGCTCACGCGATATTTACGTCCACGAAGGATAAACTCGCGGCCGCGTGACGCGTACTTTTGACTTTTCGGTGCTCCGCCTCGCCGAATTTTCGGTTAGGCGTGGAGTGAGAGAGGAAAGAGTAAGGAGAGGAGGTAGGGTGCGGTGAGGAGAATACGAGGACGTTCAAAGTTACACGCGACCTCGCACACGAGAGAGCGAGAGAGAATCGCGAGTGAACGCGTCGAGATTGAGCTCTTCAGAAAGCCCTCCGTCTATTTTGCATACATTTAGGTGTAAATTCGCCCACCGAGAACTCATCCGCGAGATCGATGATAGTTATATTCCCTCGGCGCGAGAACGGCAAATGCGAATTTCTCGGTAATGAAATTTTCGTTTACGGATATTTTTTCTCCATGCTGGGAACCCCTGCTTCGTTTTTATTTTACCGCGGGTATATTTCTTTCGCCGCGAAACGAGCCCTGATGAATATTCGAGACTCGATGAATAGCGCGCCCCCTTCCTCGTTATTCCAAGCGAGCGAGGAGAGTGTGTATACGTACGAGCGGCCACCGAATAAAATACATATACTATAAATAAAACGCGAAATGAGATTTAATGGCGCGCGTAATCGACGGTAGCGTTACACGCGTGCGTCAGAAAATCGCGCTAATGTAAACGAATCGTTCGGTACCGTTGAGAGTATATAAATTTATAAACCCTGTTGTAGGTAGAGAGCCAAGGGTAGTGGACAAAAAGTAATTGCCGCCATGATTATTTAGTTTCCAGGATACACGGAATCTTTTTCTCTCTAGGCTCTCTCCGTCGGTATTTATGTGCGCTCTTAAGGTTAGCGTCAATGGCCCTCTATTTTTCCATCTCCTCTAAAGTAACCCCGGTGAAAAGAGAGAAAGAGTACACTTAAGTGCCGTCTCAATCTTACGCCCGCATTCACTAGTGCCGTGATTAACGATTTTTAACATTATCGAGTCGAAAATATCGGTCGCAAATTCCCATTACGAGTCTCTTCACAACTGATCGGTAAAGTCGAGCGCATCGACGGGATCGCGTTTTAAACAAACACGAGTGTTCATTTTCAGACCGACGACTCCGCGGAAACTTCTTTGATTTCCCCAGTGCTACCCTCACTCCTCGCCTCTTCTCTTTTCGGTACTCAACGTGATTTCCAAACAGCCAAACTCTGCCTCCTTTCTCTTTCTCGCTCTCTCTCTCTCGCTCTCTCTCTCTCTCTCTCTCTCTCTCTCTCTCTCTCTCTCTCTCTCTCTCTCTCTCTCTCTCTCTCTCTCTCTCTCTATCGCTTTCACGGGTGCATATCTGGGTGAAATCGCATTCGTGCCTCACTTATTATACTTTTCGTTAGAAACCTCTAGTGGGCGGACGTGTTTTTATTCACAAACTATAGTATAGACTCTCCCACCACTGACTGAGAGACTGCGGTTTATGAGCGAGAACGCGATTCATTCCTCTTCTTTTACCGAACCCGCTTTTGATAGCGTTACATACTCTCTTTTCTATCGAATGAGCTTTTATAAAAAAAATTTTAAATATACTTTGCAATTGAAAAATTGTTTTCGTCCAATTGTTTTGCATATTTGTAGACAGATGAGAATTGAATTAACGAATTTTGTTATGTTCAAACAAATTTAGGCATTGAAATAGTTCAAGCAGCCAACTATACATTTTATTGCACTATAACATGATAATAATAAATATTTTTCAATTATTTATCGAAGAAGTGCTGTCTCGATTTTTGATCAATTTCCAAAATAAATTTTTTAAGTAACCCATTTTCAGCCAGTATAATTTCCCTACAATCGAATAATTTTGTTTGTCAAAAAATGTTTGTTTCACACAAACAAATATGAAAACGAATTTCTTTTTGTCCATCATTTAATAGAAAGAGGATCCTCGCTTCGTTAAAACGGAAGAATCACGGTTGGTTTCTTCGAACGTAAATTTTAATTGCCAACTTTTTCGTTAGTGAAAACGCTTTGAAAATTCTTTTAATTAGCCGATGCCAGAGTTTTTCCGCGTTGTAGCCATCCGAAAGGAATACACGAATACTCGAAAGGGCGGGAGTTGGCTGTTGTGCCCATCCCCGAGGCGGTTAACGGAGAACTCGAACATTAAATTTTAGCGAGGCACGGAGTTTTGTGGGTAAAATAAAAGATTACTTTTACTCTCCCAGTCAGATTGTACAAACAGCAATTGTCAATTCCGAAATCGCTATTGCCGCTCGTGTTCGGTGATTCAGTAGCGTCTGAATGACTTTTTCTCGGGCACGGGCCGGAATTCGTTCGGGTCGTCGTTTAACGTACACACCACCCCTGCGGTTTTATCGCGTCGTTGGGCACTAATCCTTGATAGAATACGCGATTCGACGGTTTACACATTATCCCCTGCGGATTCCACCCAAATCCATTTGCCAAATGCCGTCGAGATAAGATTCTCTTCGGGGCGCGAGGAGTTTTCTTTGTGAATTTTTCATTGCCTCCTTTATTCCGCGGTAAACTCTTGAGCTGGTGAAGCCTGTATAGATAAAAAGCGAGATTTATACATTCCTAGATAAAAAAGGGAGGGGAGTAGTTTCATTGGCTGGAAAACGAAAACAAACGGAGTCGGATGTTGTATGAATTTTTCTTTTCATAATTAAGCGGTCCGTGCTTTTAATTAAAACTTGTTGCCATTGTTTACAACTCCGCTTCGTCTAACGAGTGTGTAATAGTAGACATACGTGGCAAAAATTATTCTCGACATTTCTAATCAAACAGTGTTATTCCTAGAAGCTTTATACTCTAGATGACGTCGGGAAAGGAAGAGGGATTGGAATTTATCGGACGAGCTGCCTTGCGCATTCTTTCATCCCGAGTGAATAATTCCTTCGCAAACTGTAATTAATTTTTTAATCAACAGCTCTTCTTTTGCGATAGCACTCTTGGTAAGAGAAGTTAATAAACTCTGCCAAACTCGCTTCGTTTATCGGTTACCGTTAGATAAAGTCCCGGAGAGAAATAAGCAACGTATCAGACGGGATGAGCAAGAGCAGGGCTGTTTGAGCTTCTCTGGGAACGTTGCCATTTTTGAACAAGGGTCTCTCGATATGGCGTCCAATTTCTCAAGAACGATGAGATTCTTTGAGTTTCACCCTTCTTTTTCATTTCGCTGGATCAGATATGATGGGCGAAATTGTCACTTATTTGTTCCCAACCAATTCAAAAAGCCATAAGACTTTCTCTCTCGAAAACTCATAAATTTGAGCATACGTGAAAAGGTTTTGATATTTAGGATAACCTAAAATTTCAAATTTTTAAAATAAAAAAAAATGAATTAAACGTTACAGCACATTTTTTCTTTAAATTCGATAAAAAAAATTTTCAATACGGTATTCAATCTGGAGTAAGTGCGTAGTCACGTGTACTTAATATCCTTTTTCCAGCGCAAGAGAATCTTATTTGTCGTATGCATCACGTACCAAACTCACCTGTCATAAGAGGAAAAGTTTAATACCTCTCTCCCTCTTCTTCTTTTCACACACTATATCTCCTCTCTCTCTCTCTCTCTCTCTCTCTCTCAACTTCTAGACGTTCATGAATAATGCATTATTACATCATGTTTGTGCAACTGGGAGAATCGCAAACAAGAGAAAATAACTGTTGATTCGGTGAATCAGGATTTCTACGACTGCATCGACCGGCCAATTCCGTGAACTAGATATATTAATATATTCTTTTACCGGCGGGAATTTGAATATTACCACATTCCTGTTTCACGCTTGAGAAATCAGCGTAACGGAGGGAATTAATTTCGTAAGAGAGGAATGTGAATGATTCATCCGCTGATTCCTGGGCTCTAACGATGTTTTTAATTGATCTACATTTATTCTCTGAGAGAGCGGTGTCTAGCTGCGATTTTTCTCTTCCGCCTTGCTCGATCGATCAGCGAGTTCGTCGTCATTTCTCTCTCTCTCTCGCGCGCGCGTGCTATTTCAACGATATCGACGAGGGAACAAATTGAGGATTTTTCTTATATCAAGAAAACCAGCTCCATTATAACGCACCGTTTATATACACTCCTCGAAAAAAATTAGAGAAACATTAGTCGATACTAAATTTGTTTTAAAAATCGAGTTTTTGTGTTTTATGAACTTTTCCTCATAAGAATTTAAGTTTAAAACTATTCAATATATGTATGTAAATAAGCTTTAATTCCTTGTGATGCATATCTTGATTTTATATAGCATCAAAATTATATCGAGAACTTTTACGAGCAAACCCTTTTGTTCGTTTCTCGTGCGATTTCTATGATCATAGTTTATGCGGAAGTTTTATACGAAAGCACATGTATGCAAGCTCGGTAGGAAAAGTTTATTCCGCCGCGTGAGAAGAGCTTCTCACAATGTGTGTAGCGCATCCGAAACTTTGAGATTTTATATTCGCGTTTTGCCAGTCTGGCCCCGCGCGACAAATCATAAACTCGCGTATCCTTGTTTTGGATGAATCGAGACACGCCGAAACATCTCATAGAGTTTTTGAACGGCTTTGCAAATAAGATTTGTTAACGTTGACTCGAATAAATAATTTCTGATATTCACATATTCAATTAATTTAATAAAGAGGGAAAATTAAATTATAAACTCTTATAGTAAAATTTGATTACCTCAACAATAGGAGATCATTTTTAATATTCATTTATAGGGGTTAAAAAATTAAATTGTAAACTTTCCTAATCAAATTTGTTAATGTTAACTGTACAAAATTATCATTTATACTTTTATATTGAATGAAAAAAAATTATGAATTAAACATATTTCTAATAAAAATCCCGCCCATTTTTCGTTTTAACAGTCGTACTCTTCTCCATTTATTAAATTGCTCTCGGAACTATTTCAGCCGATTCATCTTTTAGAAACATTACCTACTCCCGTAATGTTTGAAATACCGGTTGGCTATTTTCAATCAGAAGTTATCTTCGAAAATATAATTTAGCAAAAGAGCACCTTGTTTTACGTGTTATTTTCAGCATGTTTTTAAAATATTTCCAAAAATTTTTGTTGAAATTTTCCTTTTCCGTCCTGAGAGCTAAAAATTTTGTTTCAAAATCTTGTTTTTGTTCTCTCTCTCTCTCTCTCTCTCTCTCTCTCTAGGTGCTGGAGTATTTCGGTAACCGGCACGAGAATCCATGAGCAAACGCACGCGAGCGCTTCTCTCGTAAGTACGTTTAAGCCAGCGGGAAAACAAATCAAATGCGCAAGATAAACCTCAAGTGAATAACGTCTTGGAGTCGCCGAAAATTATACGCGATACGGGTGGCCCGGAGTTTCTCTCGCTCGTTCTCATACCGCGGAAACCTATGACTTTATTGCCCACCGCGAGATATTACACCGAGCAGTTCGTTACGAAGCTGGAAAAGTGCGCCGTTGAGATTTTGCGGAAGAGTTTCCCACCTGGCACATCTTTTCCCCTCTTTCTTTCAACGTTCTTTTATTTCGACGAGAAAGAGAATGAGAGGGATGGAGGGGAAGGGAGAGAGACAGAGAGGGAGAAGGCTTGAGAATGTCAGACGACATTCGAACGCGAGAAGATCGTTCAAACTTTTAACGTTGAGATCCCACACTTCTCGGTAAGAATTATAATAAGAAAGAGGTGAGATATTCCACTCATGATTTGGTATGAATGGTATGATATAATGCAGTTAAACGCGGAATCCGTGATTCAATAATCGAAAATAGCGCACGTGAAATTCAATTAAAGGATAGGTAAACAATTGCATTTATTAGGCGAAACAATTCAATTGCTATTCGAGATAATGAAATAGATCGAGCGATTGTTAAATCGAACTCTGTAATAAATGTTTTTAAATTTTCTATATTTCGGAGTACCGCTTGTATAGTGCTCAGATAATTTAAATTTTTTGTCAGAAATGTACGAGAAAGGATTTGAAATTTCATGTATTCTGAATAATATTCAGTACATGGTTTTTGAGCTTTTTGAACATTAATTAAAATTCAGTACGTCGGTGTAAAATTATTTACTTTATTTTAATTATCGACATGTGTTATTTTAATTATCTCCTTGAACATTTATTCACATATTTTCAAAATTTTCATGATTAAAAATATAAGAATCAAGCACTCAGGCTTCCCACCGTCACGGAATTTAAAGTTTCCCCTCGTAGTTCGTTCTATCTCGTGTCATTGGCATTGTGACAAACACCGGTGAATATTTATCAGTGATAAATCACGTTCACATATGTACCTAATGTGACTCCCTATTGAATACGAGAGCACCGGCGTAATACTCGAATGAATACAAAGTATGTCGCGTAATTCGTATTTATTATCGATAGGATAACATATTGGAATAATCGAACGGTGAGCGCGCGGGAGGATTTATAAAACACACTCGCCGTTACTTATTGCTAATGGAATTGTCAATGATTCGATTCAGGCAAACAACAAGACTCGATATAGTGCATAACGCTACAAACGCTTCGAAATTGGCGTATTAAAGCATTAATCGCGCATCATGCGCAATCGATAATTGCGGGGATATATTCTGCGCACTTGTCGATGCGCGCGAGCGAAGTAACGACGCATCATGCTATTGTTAGCTGAATGGTAACGGTCTGTGAAATCACCTATTAGGTGTTACGGGTGGATATAAAAGCTCGTGCGAGAGCCGCGTTCGAAAGCAAAATGTCACAATCAAAATTTACAAGACCTACGATGCAACACCTTCCCCCAACCTCTTCCCTGTATGCTTGGCTCGCGGCAGGATTTGCCGCTTTATACGGATTTTATGGTTAATTCGAGCGAGAACGACGCACATCGCACCTGCGATACCGTCGTGAAATTCGGTTGCTTTTAAGGGGAATGAAAATCAAGGTTATCAGCGTGATTTATCACTTTTCAAGAAATCTTGTAAAAGACCGCCGATTTTCGTTCATATTTCGAGTATTTTGTTGAATTTCAGAAAAAAAAGAGGAAAAAAAATTGAATGTCGTTAAACCAATAATGAAGATTGTCTGGATCATTGAAATTTACTATATAAAGTATATATAATAAAAAATGGAAAATGATCAAAAATGACAATAATAACCTCTAATACAAAAATATTGTATGAAATATATGTAGGTATTAAGTGTATTTTAGCAAAATAAAACGTTTTCATTCCAGCGTATATACACGCTCATACGTAACATTTTCGATATAATATATCTCTTTGGGTATTGTATCTTTTAGAATATTTCTCTTTTATCGCTCAAGATGCATTTTGCTGTTCTAGAATATCGCAACGAGTTTCAGCCTGTTGTACACGCTAAATTTTTTTAAGATACATACGTAGGTATTCTTCATTATCTTCGTTATCCAAGAGTCATTTCAATTATTGCTTTGTCATTTGAGTGACTATGTCACTTGTGAAGAAGTTGATCATTTTCACTGTGTCACTCGTCATATTTTATCAAGAAATGAATTTTTCATTATTTGTATTGTCCAGAAATTTACTTAGGAATCTGATGATTCAACATTTTTGTTCGCAGTTTAAACAGCTATATTACTCCTAACTAAATTTTAGGTAGATGTAATTTTCAATGTTTTTGATATAATTCGCGTGATTAATTATTGATGCGGTTGGAATAATGAATTATCTGACCGACGATTAAATATAAATTTTGATTACCCGAACCGTATATGTAGTAACTTCTCCATTGACATCGAGTATCCGGACGAAAATCCATAACGTTATGCACCTGCTCCGACCCTATTATTATTGAGAAGAATTATTGGCGCGAAAAGAAAATTAGCGAAGTAGAACGCTAAAATAAGTCGCACTTATTGGTTTCGAGAACAAGACCGAATTGCTCGATATTTCGAAAAGGATGAACGAAGTAGAAAGTGCATAAAAGCTCGCTAGGGTTATCTTCAGGATTGCGTTTACCTATGCAGAAACAGGATACTTCTTTTCTAAATGGAAGAGCATTAAAACGCGATATGAGATATGAATGATATACCTTTCTTTCATTCCACAAGGTAGGCCTAGGCTGCGATTCCGATGTAGCCAGGAGGTCGTACCTCACTGTTAGATATAGAAATGTAAGAAAAATGAGGGAAAAGATCGCGGGAAATGGGGACCCGGTAACCGTGAAATATGGCTCTGCTCCGCCGAGAAAGAATGGATTCTACCTATTTCTTAATGTCAGATTCAAGAATATCGCTGCGCTTTTGCATTAAGTTTAACGATAAAAAGATTACTCTCAGCGGAGAGGTTTTACCAAAGTGATATAAATTCCCACAATGATCTGATAATTTCGTTGAAATTAACCGTGGCTATTCGTTGCTCGTTCCTGTAGTTTTATACTCGAATGTATTGATTATTAAAAATAATTAGAACGAAAATTCGGTTTTTGAAATTTAATAATTAACGACTGTATATCTGTATAGATTTTGAGAAATGGTGGTACTTAAAATTCGCACGACAATGAGTAATTCCTGTGATTTGGTGAAAATAATTTTACGTAAAGAAGGCAATCTCTTAAATTTTTGTCCAACGAACTAAATTTTAATTTTCGCACTGCTGAAACAACATTTGAGCAGTTTAATAAAATAATCGTTCGGCTCACCAAAATGTACCTACGCTAAATCAATCAATATATTTCTCACCCAAGAGAATTTCATTTTTGTTTGATGAAATACCGTTTTTTCAGTTTTGGAACGTAAATTTATTTCATTCGACAAATTTTTTCCTTGTTTATTTCAAATTCATACGATGACGAACAATTTCAGTGAATTATTAATAGAAATAATTACATGAGAAGAAACAAATAATTAGACCACATCTAAACGAATTCCGCATAACGTAAGATGAATTCATAAAATCGTTCTAGATTATTCTCGTGGTTATAAATTCAAACATGGCAAGAGAATACCGTGAGAACTGTGCTAGGACCCAATCTAATGAAGATAGGGAGAAAACGAGAGGAGAGTATACGAGAGTAAAATGGAGAAAAGTAAAAAGAGGTCAATGCAATAGTGATAAACGAAAACGAGCCTGGCTTGTAAGCTTTTTCGAAAACGTTGAAAATTCAGCGGTAGTTTGAATAATTGAAACAGTAGACTCGCTGGTGAGAAATTAACGATGCAGTTGTACACATGTAAGCGGATGAAACAAAATTCTCGTTCTGCATTACAACTACGCAAATGTAAAAAAAGAATTGTTTGCACCCTGAGCTGAAATTTGTCTGCATTAAGTGAAAAAAAAAAACGTACGAGAATTAAAAAAAAGCAGACAAATGCATAGAAAAAATGATCACAAATTGTTATTGAAAAATTATTGCTTATTCTAATATTCTGAACAAATATTTGATCGAAGTGTTACAATAAACGAAACAAAACGTGTTTAATACAAAATTGGAAAAAAGAGTACAAAATTAAAATTCACTAATACGGATAGGTATGCGTTCTCAGTGTTAATGTACAACGACTGAATTATACGGGGTTGGTGAGTGTTTATTATAACTTCAGTTTCGTTGAACTACTTCAATGTTTTTCTTTTTGTGCTGAAGTATAATAAGAAAAAATAAAAAAATCAGTACGAAATTAAAATTTCTCCACGCAGGTAAATACACATTCTCCCAGTTTATAGACAAAAATAGAATAATTCAGCGTTAACAATTGTTCATGCTGTTTTTTTTTTTTCAAAATTTGAGTTTGATTAAACTACTTTCAATATTATAATTAATTTAAACGAAATACCAATTTTTTTTTCTAGGCACAAATACAATTCCAAAACATGTAATGCGAAATTAAAATTCCTCCACGTAGACAGATACGCGTTCTCGAAGTTAATAAACGAAAACTGAATAATTCGGGATGGGTAGAGGCGTGTCGAATCATGGCAAGGATGTCAAAGGAGTGAGAAAGAGGGGAAAGGATGGTGGAGGGGAGCACGGCAATATCGGCGGATACGTGAGATGAAAAACGAGTGAGATAGAGAATACTCACCGGCGCGCGCCGTCACGTTCAGCAGTAGAGATAGCAGTAGGGCCGCGGCTCGGTATCCGTGGATGATCATCAGCCATCTCGATACACCGAATCCCGTGGCGTGCCATAGACCCGTACCCTCGTGTACCATACTTTTCCTCTCTTCTCGACCTTTACTTTAACTATTTTTTTTCTCTCTCTCTCTCTCTCTCTCTCCCTCCCTCTCTCCCCCCTCACCAACGCTGCATAACTACACCCTCGCCAATCTCCCTTATATCCTCTCGCGCACTCTTCCGCGGATTTTCCAGGTCGACGACCCTGAGTTTTCAAATTTTCGTCTACTCTACTCCACTCGCGCACCACACTGCACTATACAAGTTTCGGGACTAGCAATTACCGTCCTTCGATTTAACTTATCGCCCCTTCTCAATTCCGAAAGCCGAGGGACTCTCCCTCGTAAATTCTCGACTATTTACGATTTTTTCCGCGAAATTTCTCAGCTGCTATCACTCCGTAGCACGAAAAACGTCCGAACTCGTTTTGTGGACGAATCTCGACAGATATCAACCCCTAGGTAACCCAGTTTGGCGTTTCGATTTTGATGGTGTTATCGAGCCAGGATTAAATGCAAATTGTCGTAAACTCCGTACTCTCCGTAATATCGTAGATTGCCGAACGGGGTTCACGTTATCCGAGTATCGCCAGCGTGACTCCATACCACCGTTTGCGCGAACTTTTGTTTTTCTTCGTGACGTCGCATGCACTGTTGGTTCGTTCAAGTAGTACAACCTCGCTATGATCAGCCACAGAAGGATCTTTGCCAATCGAATGCATGTCCGGCTCAATTGGGCTTTCGGTGATTTCTATATCTCGTTTTTACAAGGAGCCTAGTTGAAGAGGAGGAGGAAAAAGAGGACGAGAAAACTCGAAAGCTGCCGATGGTACGCCGCCCCCGATTGAGCCGCGTGTTTAGCGTCGTAGTCCCCATCAAGGGCTGACCTAACGCTGCCGGTGTCACTGCTCGTTCTCGAGTCTGCCCGGGCCGCGCGGCTGTTTCCCTCCCGGTAGCGAATCCACCGCGGGGTCATCGGTGCCTGCGGTTTTCCACGCCGCGCTCTACGCGTGTGTGCGGCCGCTCCCTACGTTGGAGTTCGAGCCCTCAAACTCGACCCTACCCGCTATACCGTTATAATGAACTTAAGACATTCCTTCGCCTCGCCGAGTTTTCCCGATTTTCCAGTCCATTTTCCAGTCGGCGAGAAATCGCCGGCTAACAAAGAGAGCCCCAAGAGCGGGGACCTCTAAGTCCTTCTGGAAGAAGAAAGAAGAGAGAGATGAAAAAACAGCCGTAGAAAGTTCGCATTTTTTCTTCCATTCGGGAGGAAGTACGGTTTAGGGAGAGAGAGAGAGAGAGAGAGAGAGAGAGAGAGAGAGAGAGAGAGAGAGAGAGAGAGTAAGAACGGAACTCGTCGAAAGTTTTTCCGAACGGCTATACTATTGCCGCGAATGATAGTGGTAGTGGGTACGACTCGTGACTGGACTCGAGCAAGATCGCGAATGAACTCGATTAACTTTCGAACATAATTGCCGGGGTGGGTCAAACGCGACAGGAGCCCAAAATTCGATGGTCGTTCTCGAGAGCTCCAACTTCGACGCAGTCTACCGCGAAGAGCCGATGTATACATACATACATATAGGTTTAGATTTTAGATCAGAATCTACGCCGATAACTTGATACGATAGTTTCCACTTCAGGTTGTGATTTTAATTAAATATTCAATTGAATATATTCGTAGAGGCTGGTGGTTTCATTAGCAATTAGTAAAAGAATACTATTTTTATATTATTTTACATTTTAATATGTATATGTAGTTCACTTTAAATTTCCAATAAAAATAATTAATGTAATTATATGTGATTTTCCATCCAGTATAATTGGATAACTATATAAAATTTTTCTTATTGCATAAAAATACAATTTAATATTTGTATCAATTGCATTCAAGAAAATTAATTTGATTTTTCATCTTTCCCAGGTGTTCGATGAGTAAATGGTATAAAATAGAGTTTAAGTAAATCGTTCAAGTAAACTAGTAAAACGGAGAGAAAGAGAGAGAGAGAGAGAGAGAGAGGAATAAAGTTTAAATCAGACTTTATGTCATGACTCTGAGCTTCATAAATCACTCTTGCGAAATTCCTCGTTTCAAGGAAGAGATTCCGATCGATGTACGGCTCCTCGTTTCCGACAAACGTGTGCCCCTCACCGGAAGCTGCGCATGGAGCGTTTCAACTCGAAGTCACGCTGCAATCACTCGACACAGTACGGGCAGTTGTTAGCACAAGCGAAAGCCTACTCTTCGGCATCGATCGTTTAGGTTCGCGTTCGCGCTGCAAAACGCAGTGGAAACGACCAACAGAAGCGATTTCGAAGAATCGAACCAATAAACGAGAATGCTCGAAAATTCATTACATCCGTGTCACAAGCCGATTCGAATTATCGTGAAATAGTGCTAATTCTAGAATCGATGGGATGAATCTTCGATACCAGCCGCAGCTTTGTTTGCACTCGAAAGAATAGTACGATTCACTACAGTTTAAAAGGGGTTACAAATGAATAGAAAATAATGAAAAATGTTACTCCGAAATAATTTTTAAATAGTATATTATATTGTATAAATAATATGAGATTTATTAATTTTCATACTTAGAAAACTCGAACGATAAATAGTAACGAAAATTCAATCATTTTGATTCAATAATAGTTCGAAATAACTATCGTTATTTTTCTCCATTAAAGAATAATAACCTCTAATAGTTAGGAAAGTACAAAGAGAATAAAAATTAATTAGTAGAATTCTAATTTTTACTATTCTGTATCTTACTGTTCGATTTAAATATCTCTTATAATTAGTACATCTAGAATATGCAACAAATAGACTTTGTTACCGAAATCGATTGATTTTTGTAATTAACCGTAAATTATTTCTCTGCTAATCTGTAATGTTTATAGAACGAGTCGGAGATAAGATGTATGCTATGTAGTATTGGCAGACTGTGGTACAAGGTTGCAAAGTCAGCCGTCTCCTGCGTATGAAATTCCGTCAATTTTAGCACACCGACAAACTTCCGGACCCACGTCGACAGTAAAACATGAGTTACGTTAGTTGCCACGAAAATCCGGCGACGCGCGGGTGCTGTAAACCTCGCCCCGTGTACACCTGAACCCCCCCCTCACACACCGAATATTGTGGAACTTTGCGATCCCGACATTATACATCCCACCTGCTTACGCATTAATACGCCGAGGAACTGCGGCGTGATTTAACGCGCTCGCTGGATTTAAACCTTTGGATGTTTCCTCCTAGAACGGCCAGGTTATCGGGAACGTCTTCTCGCTGGGCTCTTTAATCTCGTCATAAATTCAGTTTCTTGCTTTTCTCTCTCTCTCTCTCTCTCTCTCTCTCTCTCTCTCTCTTTCCCTTCCTCAAGGATTGAAAATTCCATTCCAAGAGTAATAAACAAAAATATCGATATGTAATTCGAAAAAATAATGTAACACCTGGTGAGGAGAATGATAGATCGGGAACGAGTGCGAGGGGATGCTCGAACTTTTTGCGCAGCGGCATCCAATAAGAGGGCTTGCGACGACGGGTTATATCTGTAACGACCTCTTACTTTCTGACGATCGTCAGGCTGTCTGGGTGAATTGGAGAGGTATAACGGTACTCGCTATGGTATTCTCAATATAGCCCCACTCTTTTTCCCTTTCTCTTTATCTATTTACCTATTTATCTACCTATTTATCTTTCTCTCCCTTTAATCTCTACAAATATATATATATGTATATATACATTTCCGTCTCTATCTCAAGTCGGCACGAGTATACACGTACACGGAATGTCACAATTGTCGCTTTTCACCGCGGCATTTCCGGTTTATTAATACGACGAGTGCGAGTCAACGGAATCTCAAGCCCTTGGACGACATCCAACCACCCTCCCCCCGTCCCTCTCTCGCTTTAATATTCTTGACTTCAACGCTCGCTTTAAGGCGCTTTGGCGAATTTTCGCGTTCCGCTGCGGCAATCCGGAAACGCCTTTGAAGAATCGGAAGCCGAGTGCGCGGACACAACCGATTCTCTCGAACGGCTACCTTATCGTCGTTCTCTTGTGTACCGCGCTACAGACGGTGTAAGCGGATTTCGAGATTACCTCGAGAACTACTATCAAGGTCCCCGCGGATCAAACGAGATTTTCATCCGGAACCTTGAACCGTTTCGATTCTGTTGCTTCGATCGGATTGATTAATTGTTTGTTTTCGGAGAAAAACAATCAGCCGATCAGGTATATATGTATATTAGAAATTAGATTGTTGAATGTTGAATTGTGAACCATAATATTTCCAACGAGTAATTTTATAATAAATTTAACTCTATTTACAAAGTACAAAATAGTGAATCTAAAAGTAAATATGAAAGTTATAAAAAAATAAATAAGAGTAAGTCAAATAAATAGTATCTTCTAGCGTTTTATTCTATTGCCTAGAGCTATTTACTTTTACTATCATTGGTTGATTTGACATTGTACCAACAAAATTCATAACAAACATCAGAATGAAATTTCTATCATTTATATGTGATTTCAGAATACTACCGTCTTGTTTTCGACAATGGAAGCCTCAATGAATAACTGAGTAATAATAAATAAAATAAAAAGGTTAAGTAGTGATAAATACCTCTATCTGTATCTTTTCGCGCATCTGAATTTCTCAAAACCCCGGCAGGGTCAAAGTTGTCCTATTATATATATGTATGTCTTATTAAATCATTGACTGACTAATATTCGGGGACAAAACCGTAATAATGGCCACCAGCGAATGGAGCCTAAACGGCGCATAGCAACTCGTTTATTTGCGTAGACGCGCCAGTCTAATGCAACCCTACTCCCACGAGGAATTCGAAATGAAACGGAATTTTTTTCCGCTATTGTTTCTTGATTTTTCCGTCTCCAGATATATCCTATTATAAGTTTTTCCGTTGTTATCTAGAGAATGGGTGGCAAGGCGACGAAAGCGATTTCGAGAAACTGACGTGGTAAGAATTGGGGAACGCAGTTCGACGTTCGCGTCGAACGCACACCCGACGTCGCCTATTTCGATACATCGCCTCGAGGAAGCCGTTTAAAAAAGCCCCCACTCCTCACATTCATTCCGCCCTGTCAAAAATATTCTGTGTAACATGTTGCCCAGATTTTTCGCCAACGGCTACGCAAAATCCGAAAACTCTGCACTCCCGGGCAACCTCGAGAATGCACGATATCGTGCACTATCAAAAATTAGTATTACGATTCATTTATATCGATCACAAATAATCCTTACTATACATGTTTATACGATTAAATTGATTACTTTGGGATCAAGAAGGATTCCACAAGAGAAAACCGCAGAACAGTGATTTTAAATTAATTTACGTATCGAGTTACGGTAAAAAGCGTGTTCTGTTGTGCCAATAAATTGGCGAAAAATTGAAGTTACGAGAACGTAAGAGGCTTATGTGGGCCGCGGTGAAACTGGCAGCACTTCGGCGCATAAGGAGTTAATGGCATCTACGCTAACATACTAGGAGTGGATATAGTAAGGCGATGTATAGAGAGAGCGTATCTCGACGAATTGGATTTTTTCTGTAAATTTTATTGAACCAAACATCTTACAAAATACGTTTACGACCATTTTTCTACCGAGGGGGTAATATTAATAATAGGCACTATTAAAACAGAACTTATCGTTTTTATTTAACAAGAGAAAATACTAATGATAATAGTAACTAATGTAATTCCAACTCGTCCAAAACTCGCATATTTTAATTAACACATGGTTAGACAAATTGCCAACAGCGAACCAGGTTAATCCATTCTGAGTGAAACCTTTAAACGTTCATTACCATACCGTGACGATCTTGTCACTGGGAAAACGACTCTAATGAGTGGTTAAAGTGAAAAGAAAAAGATTGAAAAAGTGACCGGAAAAGGGCAAAAAGTTGCTTGCGTAAGACAAGTTCGCTATAAACAAATATTTTCAACTACGCTCCTCGTTTTCAACATTTCGAGTAGGACACGTTAATGACGCGATGAAAATTCCCACCTGAATCAAGTAATGCTCCCTTGAACTGGTTCAAACGCTCGTGTTATCGAGACCACGAAGAATCGAAAAAGTAGAGCTTGTGGGTCGAAAAGAAATTCGAGCTTCGTTAACTATTTTTTCCGGAGAATTTTCGACTGGTTTTTATGGTTATTTTAGTAAAATTTATGGAAATACTCTCTAATAACTAAGAACTTATTAATAATTTATCATATAATCGACTAATTTATGAGTTCAAATAAATTTTCTGAAATTTGGTCTCATACGTACGAGAAAATGAAGGGCAAGTTTCATAAACATGGATCCGTTTCGATGAAAATTTGATTGCTATATAATACCCATTCAAAATTTATCTCTACAATTTTAAACCCTATCAAAAGCTATGTAACTTGGCTCACGGTTTTACAATCATTCATTCGTATGCGATGTGAATTTCACGCTTGAGACGGCAGCACCATTGACAAACAGGTCGTAGTTTCGTAGTAAGTTTAATACCCCCAGTTCTAGATGTCTAACCTGAGCTCGCGGGGCGTTAAGAAGAAGAAGAAAAAGGAAAGGTACAAGATTCGAAGTCTCGGCGAGTCTGCAGTGAAACACTTGAGAGAAAGAGAAGACAGCACTCTTGTCTTCTCGCAAGAGGTATTCTGGGTTAAGAGTATCTTTGGGAGTTGCCCTGGTTCACCCAGTCGAGTCGAAAAAAAGAAATGAATTCAACAAGACATGGATAACAGTTAAACCGAGATGATATTTTATCTTTTACAAAATCTTACGCAACGAATTTAGCCAATTTTTATTAATGAATTTGATATTGGTGCATTAAAAATTCAATTTCACAGTAATGTTTTATCGAGTTTAATCATTCTGCAAGGGAGTGTGTAATTATTTCATGAAAGTCTGGGTTATACTGGAAAAGTTATGGATATTTCACTGAATTTGATTCAATCTCAAATCTATTGTATTATGTATTGTTAAAATCGACACACAAGTCAAAAGTATATATTTTAATACATTCTGATCAATTTTGGATCCTTATTATTTACATACTACTAGTAGTTTACATAGTACTACGTTGAAATTAAATTCGTGTGTATGCAACTTATTTTGCCGATACTCAAATTACTTAAATTACCCAAAATTGCTAAAGAGAGAGAGAGAGAGAGAGAGAGCGTGGGGAAAACAAAAGAGAACGAAAAGCGATAACGATTAACACGGTCGAGAACTGCAGTTCGTTTCAGGAACCTCAGTATCGAAGTAAGCTGTGCACCGCGAAGAATGAAGAAAACAAAACTCGAACAGTTTTCGATGGTTCTGGAAGAATTCGAAGAATTTCGTTACGCGTAAATACATTTTCAAAATTTCCCGCGCTCGTTACTTTCTTCATTTTTGTACAATTGTTTGTTCTATATTTTTGTTTCATTCGCACTAATTACCTTTGATTACACACCAGGGCGCGGTGACTCCGCGGAAAACGTACACACCGTAATGCAGATTTATACGAGTTGCATGCTTGGCTTTTTTTTGCTACGCGCTATGGTAGTAATTGAAAAAGATTAGCGACGGCTAACGCATTTCTAGTTGTACACCAGTCCTCATTACGTCACATCGCTCTGGGCAACGGTACTCGAAGTGGAAAACAAACATACGTTATTTGTCAACGTGTAATACGTGATAATGTGTAGTTTAATTAGATTATTCGATATCAAATGGGCGGCAACTATTGAAATCTGAATTAGTTCCAATGAACTGAAAATTATTCCGTTGGCAGATACTATTTATTAGAATCCAGGGTGGTATTAGGAGTTTTGAAATTTGAGATAAATAATTGGATTTTTAATTTTCCAATCAAATTGATTTCCAATTTTTCAAATTACCAATCTCGAGAAATAATGATCAGCACTCGGTACTTGCGAGATCTTTCGTCCGACTCGATAATCGCTAATTTAAAAACCCAAAGATCCTTAATCGATTTCAATTATTCGAAAAATTATTTTCTGAATTGATACTAGAATTGAACTCTTAAACGATTCTCGCGCAAGTAGGTTTCGCGTCGCAAATCTCGCGCTCGGTAAAATCACGATTAATGAGCGTGAAAATGAGAAAGCTAAAGCAGTGTATTCCTAGAGAGGAGAAAGAGAAGAACAGTTTCAGTCCACGAGGGTAGCAAGAATGGGCTCGTTTTACGGGGCGAAAAATTAAGAAGCTCCGCACCCCGTAAAGGCTCGGCACAAAGAGTCACGATTCGCCGTGAATAAAACAACATACGAATGGCGCCAAGTAGTGCTACTCGTTGTTATAAGCGCACACGTTCTCGAATTCATTCCGCGTGCGCTTTCCGAGAGAGCGGCACGTGCCGTGCGCGAATCACACGACCAAATGAACACGCTCGGTCTCCGCGTAGAGTCGATTTACGCAGAAAGCGCGACCCGGCGCGACTCGTTTGCCTGAACAATTTGAGGATGAATCGCAAAATTAAAATGAAACTCGATGAGAATAACCAATTAGCGGGATTTGTTGGATTTAAGGGTCGATATAAACAGAAATTTCGTTGTACCATTTCGGAATTCATTAGAAATATTGACGTACTTTTGTACTATTTTTTCTATACTATTGTTACATTCAGAGAAATTCAACTACTTTTGTAATCAAATTGTCACAAATTACAAGTTATGTTCATTTTTTTAAATTTTTTATTATCAGTTTTGGGATGCAGAACGAGGGTATCACCAGATGTGTCTCAGATAAATAAACACGTATTAAAAGAAACGGAAAATAATTTCAGGAGGGATAAGCTGTTGTCGGACGAGATTCCTAAACCGGAGGTGTCATTAGCGGGGCTGAAATTTTTTCTAACCAAGCCACGTCCTGAACGGCTGGAGTCACGAAAACCGGGGTAGGCTTTAAAAAAACGGCAGTTGGCGTGGTAATGAAAGAAAGAGAATGAAAGAGAGAGAGAGAGAGAGAGAGAGAGAAAAGGAGGGAAAGATGCGCTAAGCGTAGGTAGAAAAAGGAACGTTGCGTTGGCCAGAGACTAACGACGTGCCGCGAATTCACCTGCGAGTTGTTACGTGGTGGCGTTGTGTAAGTACGAGAGGGTTGTTAGAGAGGGGTATAAGAGATTAACTGAGTGTCTATAGGAGAGGATGATAAACGGGAGGACGTGTTGAACTGCAAAACGGGGGCAGCGACACAACGAATGCCAATAAAACGTCTCACATGTGTGAGGCTCTCATCCAATTTTTACCTTTCGATTCAGAGAGGGTTGACCAACTGTAGCTATTACACCCCCTCCCCCATTTTTCGAACACTGTGAAATAAAGTCTCGAGTATAAATTATTCCAAGTTATGACGAAAAGTTGGCGCGCAGAGGAGAGCCGCTCCAACTTTTTACCATAAGAAATTAAAACGAAGAAATTTTCGACGACAAAGGAGAATAAACGATTTCGGCGCTGATAAATCTGCCGCATGAGAGTAACCTGAGTGCCGTACAATTACAGCTTCCGGTAAACTCGTGGACGTATTTATGATTCCTTCGAAATTGGATAACTTGAGTTTTTGAAATTGATTGTTAGGTTTGCTATTTTTGATAATTCGAAAGGAACTCGATCGAAAACTACAAAATAGTAAAAAATAAGACGAATAATAGTTCTAGCAGTAATAGTAAAGTTAAATATGTAGAACTAGAAACTGTTAGTTTTTATTAGTAATAAATAATTAAATTCATTCTACATTAGTAAATGGCAAATAGTAATTTATTACTATTGTACTAATTTATTGATATACTCGACTAAACGATTTCATTACCAATTATTAAATATCATTATTATTATGATTATTTTTTAATTATTTAATTTACCATTCGATACAGTCGGATTCGTTAGCGCAAAATTTTTACTTTCCTCGAGTCCCTTCTCTTCCTAGTTAGATACTGGTGTAAAAGGTTAGTTTGGCAGGCCAGCCTAAACAAACTTTCACAACTGGACAAAAAAACCCTAGTGTGACACGAAAATGTGGACACGATCTGGGTGGTAGAGGTGAAAAAAAAAACAAATGGAAACGTGGAAGAAAAATAAATGTCCAATACAGAAGATGAGAGAAGTTCGAGGAGAGAGCGAGAGGATTGTAGCTTGAAGTCAAGAGGAACTAGCTGGGATATAACAAAGTTTTAATCTTGGAATCGCTACAGTACATACCGGCGTTACACGAAGAGGACATTCAGTCCGGTAAAATTGGCCGAAAGGTGGAGAGAACTATCTATGGAGACTGTGTACGAAAATTAGTTGGAAATGTCTTGCGATGACAACCTGAAGATAGAAAATCTGAGGGAGTGTACGATAAAATGAGACCAAACGAGAAAACAATCAATTACGGAATGAAAATTGAAACGAGAAACTCGCGTACGTTGTAATCCGAAATCGAAACTTCCGAAAAAGATAGTTGTGCGATTTTAAAAACCGATTGGACAATTTTGTTCTTGAGCGTGCATACACATATACACGTGCGCTGGCGCCTTTCAATCAAGCGTTCGATCATCCATTCACCTGTCGAGTTCTCGGTGCTCATTGATGGTAATTCTATCTGTCCGTGGCTTCCAAAGCGTTGATTAATAAAAAAAGAGAATAGAAAAAATAAACTGGAAAAAATAAATATTGGTAACCAATTTATCTTTCTTCCCAGAAATTTGATGAGAGTGTTTCGACGAGAAGTCACGTGATGCTCGGTAAGAGATCAACAAAAAACGAGAGAAAGAGAGAGAAAGAGAGTGAATTACATCGCCTCGGAGAATCGAGATAAACGGTAATGCTGAATGTGTGCGCAAAACTCGCTCGTTTGTAGCAGTTTCTTCGCGTAACGATGACGTATCAGGGGTTTCATCTGCTAGCAAGTGAAACCGTGTCTAAGAAAACGTTGATATAATGAGTGACGGGCGCGGATTAAGTGAGTGTCGTATCTCGCACTCGACACTGACGAATCACCCTCCGGGCTCGCAGCAATATCCATTTACACGATTTCTTGAGAACTCGATTATCACCCTTTAATTAAGAAATATATATATATCGTTAAATGTGCGAAGAATTGAAGGCGCTACGGGTAGTCTGCAAAAGAGAGAGTTTTCCTATTTCACGCATTATTATACTCCAGTTGTAACTGTATTTCGCTGCGAAAAATAGAGTATAGTACCTGCGGGTAATAAGGCCTAGAGCCAGAAATAGCATTAAAAATAATTTGTAGCATACGAAAACATCAGCATGCGTTCGACAATCATAAACAAATATTTTTATGTTTCGGGAGCGGTCAGGCTGCGTTCTGTGCTTCACAATGTGTATCAGTGTGTTCACGACAACTCGTGTAATCAAAATTATAACCTCACGCAGTAGTAAAATGCAAGGAACTTTGATAATTTTCACTAATAATTAAATATATTTGAATATTATTTATCTTCGATTCTTTCTCTTCACGCTAGTCATGTTTTTTTTACATCTAATTCACATCATATATTATTTATAAGTCGAAAAGAAATAATTGTCTCTGCGGGTAATAAGGCCTACCGAAACTTACTATAGGCCTTTTTATGTGCCATGTAAAAATAAAGGAAAATGAAAACAAAAAAACTTAAAACTAGACAAAGGGATAAATGCAACATGGTACTGCCACACTTGCTGAGAAGATGTGAGATCGACAACATAAGGTTATTTGCAAAATGTGGCAAATGGCACTACGAAGAATGTGTTGGTTTGTCAATAGATGATTCAAGTGCATTTGAATGCCCAAATGGGTGTTAAACATGTTATATGATTTCAATAAATAATTATTATTTGTTTTTCAATTCGAATTTTCAATAATTTTTGTGTTTATATGAGATTTTAGTTATAGGCCTTATTACCCGCAGGTACTATACTTTTGATCAACGAAAAAATGTACTTCGTCTTTGGATATACTGGCTCTGACATAATTATTTACTTCACCTACAGGGCGAAAATTTGGATAATCTAGTAGAAAAATAATCAGTTTTAATCCAGTAGAAAAAATCAGGTAATGTCGATCGAGTTATTAATTCAACTTATGTAACCCGCAAAAAGGAAGTATTTCTGATCAACTAAAACGTGCACTCCATCCTTAACCCAAAAATTTCAAAATTTGGATAATCCAGGAAAAAATTATATAATGACGATCAAGGTTAATTCCGCTGGGGAATAACGAACTTTTATCCGGCTCGCATTGAAGCTTAATCGTGTTTTAATTTGAACTCCTCACGTAGGAACACTCTTACGCATACCCCCACACACATACCTGATATTCCTAATATTCCAAGCGTATAATATACCCGCACTCCGGACATAAATTACGCGGAGCGCGCGTGGTATTCGCGGAAGGGGTGAGCTTAACAAGTTTTAAGCCGCTTTTTTTCATATCCTCATTCACCCTTGCTCGATTTTTTTCTTCTTCCTCGTACACTCTACCGACGTATTTTATTTATTTATACGTTCGGCCATTCGCAAAATGGTTCGTACATTCGGTCCAGAGTTGTTCTGCGTATACTCGAGCGTTGAATTACATGCGTACAACGGTCGGTCTACTTCATGCGGCCAACATGGGAGTAACGTGCAGAAAAGAGAAAAAGAATGAAAGAGAGAATGAGAGAGAGAAAAAAAAAGACGAAAGAGAAGTTTAAAAGACTCGATATTTCGGAGAAGGAAGCAAAATATAAGCGAGCACAATGGAGTTTGGGTCAACGATAACAACAAAACTTGTGGATTTTTTCTCGAATTATATTAATCGTAAATATAAAATGTGATCGGAATAATCTAATTAACGACTCACTTTTTTCTAATTGTAAATGTTTTTAATTTCAGTAGAAATTTCCGGGTGAAACTTTCTTATATTGAAATATGTTCAATGTAATATTTCCTGTGAACGCGTTTGCCAATTGTTATTTGATCGACAGAGTTTTATTACGCAGTGACATGAAAGTGAGTAACACCCAGTTGTTCGTTTTTGCAATTTACCGAAACGGACAAAAGCACGGTTGTTGAAAATTTGCTAACTCGTTCAGTAAAGAAGAAGATCGGTTCATACGACTCGTCTGTAATTTATCTAATGGCCAGATTTTCGATTACGGCAAATTTTACTCTGGCTTTTCGTATCTCTAGAACATGAAAATTATTTTCGAAATAACCTGAAAATTGATGGCCTTTTACACGCTCCGGTTGTAATCGCTATTTGTTTCGAAAGTTGACATCGCGTTTTATCGCGAAGACTAGGTATTCCCGGGGTTTAGCATTTCGAATGCAAAACAAAGCAAAAAGTTGGAGAAAAAAGAAAGAGAGAGAGAGATGAAAGTATGAAAAATTGTAGAAATGTATAAGGGAGAAAATAGACGTTCTCGCCCACCGTAAAAGTAATAACTGGAATAACGTCGGATCTGCATGTATAGCGGTGGTACTTCCCTGGCCAGGCTGTGCCGAGGACGAAATAAAGCCAATTGTTCTTCATAGGTCGGATATATTCGAATACGATTGTAACCTCGACACGCAAAATTTTCCGAAAGAGCATCACGTGTTCTATCAGCGCGAGAATTTTTCTTTCTTGTTTTTCTTTCGACAATTAAAAACTCGCTCGGAAATTTCCCACCGGAATCACGTATGAAGAATAAAAATATCGCGCGAGTATATTCGCATAATTAAGGTGGTTGCAGGGCACAGGGATGGAATTTATATGCGCTTTGTTGCGGCCCAAGAAAAGCTTCTAGAAAATTTGTTTACGTCTATGAAATATCAGAGATTACTACTGTTATTAAATAATATAATGTGTCTTTAAAACAAAAGAAAAATAGATTATATGTGAATGATAAAATAATTAAAATTCAACCTTTGTTATTCTCAGTTTTTCACAGTATCAGAAAATTCGAACCAACAAATTTAAGTTCTTCGAGATTAGGTTCTTACTGAAGATTAAAATATTGATAAAAAAATCTGATGAAAACGATTCAATGATAATCTTGAACATAACGGTATAGTCGAGAGCGAACAAAGAGAGGTGAGGATGTACGATATCATTGCGCAATTCGTCATCTTATGCTCCGACGGCGTAACGGAAAACGTCATAAATTTTCGGGGGTACTAGACAGAGAGGGCTGGGAAGTTTGCATTTTCGTTGGATTCCATCCACGTTGAATTTCGTTAGCCCGGCAGACAGTTGCGCGACGGCCGCGGTGGTATAAAAACGTGAGGGCTCAGAGATGTTCGCGAAATAAAAAGGGAGGACTGTATATGTAGTGAAAAATGTATACATATATGTACATATAAGCGCTGTGAGCTCAAACTATACGCACTTACCGAATGTTTCCCATTCCCCTTTCTTACTTTTTGCAACCAGAGTAGTACTCTAAATTTGAATACATCAGCAAAAAATCTTTATAATAATTAAAATGATAAAATTTGGTTTTATTTTTATAAATAAGTTCCAACCCCGGGTGAGATTGGCCTGTGTCTCGTTATCGTAATACAAAAAATAGAGCGAGAAAGGCGAATGGAGGAAAAGAAGCTGATTTCATCGCCCGGCCAACAGGGTTGTCGAAAAAGAGAAAGATAGAAAAGTCGTATCAGGGACCAGTTCAATAGGAGTTATGAATGAACTGTATTCCATCTCGGAACAGCACTTAATACCGTCGAATATGGAATAATTACAATGATACACTTTCTTCGGTGTCCATACTAGTCTTGGTCTCCCGGTAAAAATAGTAGGAATCTTCGAAAGAGAGAAAGAGAGAGAGAGAGAGAGAGAGAGAGAGAGAGAGAGAGAGTGGGGAAGGGGGGGGGGAATGAAGAACGTACATATAGGTTCAGGGTAGCAGGTTTTACAGTAGATCCGCTGTTACAAATCATCGTGAAAGAAAGGCGATAAAATATATGGGCTCGATGGGCGTGCAGTTCCCCGCTGCAGACGAACGTATCGACGTATGAAAGTAACGACGCGAGACCACACACACGTTGTATCGAGAGTCGTGCGCTAGGGTATCATAGCCTGCCTGTTCTAGATTAACAATCGGACGTTTGTCTGACAAACACGCTGGATTACTATTGAACCTGCTAACTATTCATCTATCGCAACGACCGATTTTCAATGTGTACGTTTTGGTGATATGTTTCTTCGACACAAAAGAAAAATAGATTAGGAAACGTCAAAAAGGGATTGGAATTTCATGGAGGTTTTAGTATCTATAAATTTCGTTTTAATTGTATTTTCGAGCCTCTTAAGACCATCTGTTTTCTCATTTCAAAAAATAACCGGAGAGAATGAAAAGGACAAAAAACAATGTCTGACAAATGGAGATTACTACTGTAAATACTCGAATACTATAGCGATGTTTCTTTGGAAAAGACCAAAATTAGTGTAGAAAATTTCAATTTCATCACATTCGGCCAAGCCTTGTTTTAACGATGAGCCTCTTAGTAGCATCTATTTCTCATTTTGGAAAATAACCGGCGAGAGAACGAAAATGAAGGAAATTTGTGAATGTCGGGCCAATGCCGGAGATTACTACTGAAATTACTCGAATTTAATGCGAACCTCTCGCAAATAACTGATGAAACCGGCGTAACGCGGACAGAGAATACGAGAGAAAAAGTGCGCAAAGTGCAATGTAATCCGTGAGAGTAGATTATACCGCCAGAATTTTCTAAATCGTTCATTCCCGAGACGATGTGCTCTTCGATTCGAAGCGTTCTCGAGCGCACTTCTCTTTATGAATACTAATTGCCATTGGAGGGAATACGTTCGGAAATTCATCGAGGTTCGGGAGTGGAACCTCATTCAAAAGGAATATCTCGCGAAGGATATTAGAAGTTGAACGCGACCTGATAATGGAAAAGGAGAGTTGTGATATGCGTTGCTCCGCACATACTATAAAGGGTGAGTCGATCGTAAAGCAACTCCGCCAAACAAATCTCAATTTATAAATAACCTCAAGTATCTGACATTAAAATTATTTTAAATATAAATTTGTAATACATTTTTTTAAAAAGAATGATAGTGTTATGAATACAACGAGAATCGATTGTAATTTAAACTGCATTTGAATGGCCTTCGTTTATTATAAAAATTCTTATATATGAAAAAATTTTTCTTTAATGAAACTAAAATCTCGTTATTGAAAAAAATCTCAAACTTGGAACTTTCAATTCATTACTTTGAAATTTCGAGATTTTTGATTTTTCGAAAGATCAATCGTTATAACACACCCCATACATATTTACACAGTGCATACTCAGACGCGAGAGAGTTCCGTTGAATAATGCAGCTTCCGCTACACACCGCTGGACATACGCTCAGACTTTGCTCGTGCATGATAGTTCGGCATACGCACACGTGTCCGGAGGACTCAATACTCTTCCCATGTGTTATACTCACTCCCGTGAGTTTCCCACTCCATGCGCATCGGTATCGCAAATACACGAGGACAGATGCAAATTCGTGCTCGGAGATATAGGAAACACACGAGCGTGCTCTCCCACCCGTTTTCAGAAGTGTAAATATATCTACGAGGCGTAATACGTTTCCTATGTATACATATGCACAAGTATACATACCATATGTGTGCACGTGCGTGTATGTGGTAAGAGGGGGGTACGTATTACTACCCGCGCGCAAATTGAATTCATAAGCCCGATCGATCCGACTAGTGTGACTCGAATCGCGCTTCGCTTTCTTAAAGTATGTAGGTACGATTGACGTTCTAGGTGTCGTTCTCACGCTTCTCTCAATTCGACAGATCCAGTTTGTTTGTCTCAGAAACTAAGTTATCATAATTCGATTTCTGTCGGCTCTAGATTAATGATATTGAATATCATTGCGATAATAACTTTTTTTGGTGTATTTCGGAATTAAGTGTACTGTTTGAATTTCAATAACTGCTCTATTACCTCCATTCGAAACTACAATTCCGAAAAAATAGCTGAATTGCAGATGAAGCTGAATTTCATTCTAGATATTACTACATATATTACTATATTAAGAGGTAAATTTTCAGTCAGTTCGTTTGTTATTTTTTATTTATTGAAAACTAGAATTTTAAACCAATAATTTCGAGCTGCATGAATGATCGATGTTCTGAGCTACCTATATTATAAGATCCACCCCCTGGAACGATACGTAGATGTTTCGGCACTGAGGCTGTCGCGTTCTCACCCGCCTATAAGCGAAATACGCTCAACTCCAACTCCCTGAATTCCACCTTCCTCTCGAGAGCACGTAATAACGCTACGATAACCGGCCGCGAATATAGAAGAACCAGGTACGTATACGTACGAGATTCGCTCTCGATCTACCCCAACTGATACCACCCTCTCCCTCCAGCCCAACCGGTACGAACGGTAATTAAGTTTAAGCTGCACGGTGTCTCGTGCGGTACAGAGAGAGCGAGAGAGAGAGGGAGAGGAATGTATTCGAATATCATCGGGATTACTGATTAACGATTATAACAATTTCACCTGTAAGCCAGAATATAATGCATTCATGTTAAACACGTCAGTGTAATTGAAAACGGTATTAAATAGAACCATCGAGAGGGACAATTGTGGTGGCGCGAGAATTTTTATGCCCATCGAAAACGAACAAAGCCCCCAAGAACGACAATGTCGACTCTCGTACGCGCAATGTTAAAAGGCGCGCGAAAAAAAATAAACTAGAAAGTAAGAATGACCTTTTTTCTACTAGGAGAACAGCGTCTGATTTCCATCTGGACGTTTTGCTGGGGAAAAAATTAAACCAGCCCTTGATAAACATACAATTTCGTTTTTATCTCCAATTCTACTTTTTGTTTTTAATGACGAATTCACATCAAAGACGTTTACGCCCAACTGATCAACATTTATAACTAACGTTTCTCTTTTTACAACTACATCTCGAGCTACTCGTTCCTCCTTACGTGCAGGGAGTCGTAAAAAATAGGACGAACGTTCGCAACCGTTATATTCCGTATTGGTAAAATTTACAAGTTTTCGGCAATATTTAATTACTATTATTCTTCCTTTTTCAATTCTCGGTATTTATTATCGCCATAAGGCAAAATTGATCGAAAAAATCGGTTTGCCATAAACCACAGTAGAACTACATATGTACAAAATTAAATTCGTTAATTGAATTCCTCACATTGTATCAACGAATCGGAACCAAATTCGAGCAGAACGAAATAACGCCGTCTGTAGATCCACCGAGATTGTGAAATTATTATTCAATGATTATCGATTCCCAGACATGCTTTCGAGGACGAGAGACGGGAGGAATGGCGTAGTAAATATGCAATCCAAATTTCGTATTTTTGCATTTTCAATTATCGAACGTGCGCCGACAGACGTTGGTTGTACAAGATAGCGAATAATGCAATTTCACATTAAAATTTTCATGAGTAATCACCGTGAATGTATTTTCCTTTTTTTCGAAATAAAAGTCCACGCTATATTCATTCACGCGTTCCGTGTCTGTACACGAAAAATGAAAAAATTGTCGAACGTGGTCAACCGGTTGCCCAACTTTTTTTCACGCAGTTTATCGAGGGGTGAAAATATATATACATATATATATATATATGTATATATTTCTCTTTTTTTCGTTGCGAGGGGAAAGAGTAGAAAAGGTGAAAAAAGAGATATATACAAGTTGGCTTTTAAACACGAGTGTCCGGTGAGTTATTTCCGCCACGTCCGTTACTATACGTTTACACGGGAACTATGTGTTTGACATTTGTCGAGAGCCCGATGTGTGTATACGTTGCATATATCGCGTGAATAATAAAACGCGCGGGGATAAAGCAAAAAATATAAAATATTTTCTCTCTTTCAATATTCGATCGAACCGTACCGAAAAGCGTTTCGCAATTATACGTAAAACGCATCATGGAGATTTTTTCCCGATTTTTCCATCGGCGCGGTTGAAAATTTGTCATCTCTTGCATCGGAAGTATCTCGTGATCCGTTATCGACGATTCGAGCGAAAAAGAAGAGGAAGAAAACGTCTTACAGATACATCCTCTGTCACTGTCCGATGCAATATCATTGATCATTTGACGTGCGAGCAAACAGAGCTATCCCGAAAGGAGCAATTGTCGATAGATGTTCGATCAATTTTATCAAGAAAACTAATTTTTTTGTGAACCCTAAAATTAAGTAAAAATAAACATAGAATTATAAAAAATGTTTATGTTGAATTTCAACCTATTAATTTAGCAATTGATACAAAAACTGTGAAGGAATTTAACTATGAATAAATATGAATGAAAATAAAACTAAAAATAAAATTTATAACATTAAATTTCATAAAAATATTCAATAAAACTGTAAACAACTTATATTGAATTTTATATGTAGCTCTCATGAAATTCAAACGATTCTGCCAATAAAACTTTTCCTTATGAAACTTGTTCAAATTTTCAAATGTAGTTACACATCAGTAAAAATTCTTATTTAAATTTTTTAGAGAATTTTTTTTACAAATTTCCAATTAAAAAAATTTATAACGAAAGAAGCGAAAGAAACGCGACCAATTTGATGAGTTAAACAAATTTTAAAGAATGCGGAGCGTGACACACGTCGAGAGTCGAAAACAACAAGAGGAGCAAAATCACGCACTTCTACAAGGCCTCGGATAAATTCGATACAACGTGCTGTTTCATTTTCGATTGAAATGTCTTTTTTCACTTTCGCAAACAGGACTCCGGTATTTTCGCTCATTTTTAAAGAACAATGCGGTCGTAATCGAATGGTAATTACACGCTCGCGATCAATTCGTACCCCTCTGATTCAACGAAGCGAATTATGAAATATAAGTTCGCGAATAAACTGTCTAGGTAATTAATATAAGAAGTTTCGTCATTTAATAATTAGCTGCTGCGTAAGAAAGAGAGAGAGAGAGACAGAGAGCGGAGTGAAATGAGAAAGCAGGCATAATATTCGAAAATTGACCCCCGATAAAGTCAATTTATCAGTGGCTAATGACCGCCGTTAGCGACGTTTAATTACCGCCACCAATGACGATTCGTTCTTTCCGACCTTTCTTTGCTTTTTTCATCCCCCCCCCCCTTCCCCTCGGGTTTTAAATCTCAATACGCCCGCGAGTTGAAATCGTCTTATCGCCTTCGGTGGAATTCTCTGGTTATAACAGAGATAGGAGGAAAACCGAAAGAAATAATCGAGAGAGAGAGAGAGAGAGAGAGAGAGAGAGTGAATAAAAAAGATCCCGTAATGATGATACCATTATTTTGCATCCACCAAAAGGTGAGAGTTGCGGACAAGAACAATTTTTTGTTTTTTTTCTCTAACATCATTCGTCTTTTACGACTGTGACATTCCATTCACAAAAAGAGATCCGTATTCTTGCCGATGTCTCAAATATTATAACGATATATGTACAGCCGGTAAAGCTGAATAATATCTCGAGCTTGTTGTAGTTATATCGAGATTTTCTATACCGCAAGGCTAGCTCTAGCAATTTATTTTACTTCTCCGGGGCACTTTATTTTCCTTAACGCTCCATTGCCGGTACAATCGCTAGAGAAAGAGAGAGAGAGAGAGAGAGAGAGAGAGAGAGAGAGAGAGAGAGAAGGGAGAACACCAAGCTTTCATTGTAAACAATCAAATATTTACGATAGGTGATTAGACGAAATATTTTCGCGGAATATGTTTTTTCGCGAGAGGGAAATATAGGTAACGATTAATCATGAATACATTAAGCGTGGCACAAGTGACAGGCCATTTCAAAACGAGAGAGAGAGAGAGAGAGAGAGAGAGAGAGAGAGAGACCGAGAGAGAAAGAGGGAAAGGGAGATGAAGTAGATAGGTGATATCGAAGGAGAGAGAGAGAGAGAGACTGTGAGTGAGAGTTTCGATTGTATCTTTCGTGTAGCCGCCAGTCAGCCATAGTTCGGTATATAGATAGCAGTTATCGCGGTCCCGCGTTGCGGTCAACCGCCCCTTCCCTCTCGTTCTCTCGATTCAGCTCTCTCTTCCTCTCCTCCTCTCGCCCTCCATGAACGCAATTGAACCCCGTTTATAATCGATCGTACAACTTGACGAATAGCAAATTTCGAAAACGAGAGAGAGAGAGGGAGAAAGTCGGTACACTCGGGAGTTGAGGTAATGACAAATTGACCGGACAAAAGTATTGAGTGCTATAAATTACTATGAGAATTCCGGTGGGAGAGTCGCTAATAGGCGTGCCCGGGCTCTCCTTATTGTCGAGCCAGGCCAAAAAAGTTGAATTATCGGGCAATAAATATCCAATAGAAAGCGATATCTACGGCGATACGATGTTGCCCACAGGAAAATTAAATATTCGGTTTACCTTGCCGCAAGTTTGATAACTGGCGATCGATGAGACAAAAGCAATTGGCGATGAGCCAGGCCGATATGGTGGGACGCGTTTCGTTCCTTAAAAAGTCACCTCCCTCTACAGTATGAAAGCTATCCCATCGAGTTCTCGGTGGGTTCGTCTGTCGAAGGATAGCACGCAACCAGCAGATCATTGTTCCCTCAGCGTACGACATCTGTCGCGGTCAAAGCGTGACACGGGCTTCAACCCCTTCCAATTATAACGCCTAGACGTTTACCACTGTGCCGGAGTCAGATAACCAATAGCTAAGCGGCATTTAATGGTTCGTTGTTAAACTACTGATAAATAACTGAACAGTAATACTTAATTGGATGAGTCATTTATTTTGAGATCTAACAATAAGTTTCAGTTATTTTTTTCAGCGTTGAAACACACAAACATTAGTTATTTTGAAGTCTATGCTAGGTCGATCATTTCCTTTTACAATGTCGTACAATGTGTGTATAATAATTTACAATAATTTAATGAATTATTATTAAAAATATCGTTTACGGAATCATTTTCATTTACTTGTAACTCAATCTAGCTATATTATTTTTTGTATAGATGTAAACAAATTTTACACATCGTCAAATAATTTCTGCAGCACATGCAGTCTTGCCAATATGTTATTTTAAAATTATTAAGTCATTGAGAGTTGAATAACTTTTGAACTGCTTTTGAATTAAAGGCAATAAATTGTAATATTAATGGATTTGAAAAGTTCAATAATCGATGCAAAAAACTTAAAAACACTTGTTTTTCAAAATAACCAAAATAGCTTAATTTGAGAAAGTGAAAATATTAATGCTCATTTTTGTAATAGTTTTCGTATCCCAAATCTCAAATTTTTTATACCACAACTATCGACCTCCCACCATCCTTAACGATGCATCTCATTCATAATTCCAATCCCGTTTTTCGCATCGCAATATTCTTCCAGTCCTGCTGGGTTTCATATGAATGGGGACAAATACCGTGGCAGTCAATGAGTTTAGTTGCTAAAAAGTTCCTCAATAACAAGATATCGATAATGTTCGATTACAGTGAGCGTGTGAGCGATAGAAGAGAGAGAAAGAGAGGGAGGGGGGAGGGATTGGACCGGAAAGTGGGTCGGTATTCAAATGAAAAATCCCTTGCGCCCACTTTCGAATCTCGTATTGGGCGTACTATAGCGTTATAACTCTCGAATTGCACGAAACGCGTGCACACACGTAAACGCACAGATACACACGTACACACTCGAACACACATAATACATACATATGTATATACGTAGCATGTGTACATCGTTGGTGGTGTTTCTCCCGTTCACGCGTGATGCTTCATTAGCTGCCTCGGCTCGTTAATTAATGAACGACTGACTGATGCGGCCTCGTCCCCCGGTGTTATTGCTCGTTACCCTTTGGGGGATATGCCAGCAGTACTCTCTCTCTCTCTCTCTCTCTCTCTCTCTCTCTCTCTCTCTCTCTCTCTCTCTCTCTCTCTGAGAGTGGAGGCTCACCTAACGGGAATCCTTTCGTCCATCGCCCCCTGGGTGTATATCCCGATCGAGAATCGATATTTCTAAACGTTTTAACAAAACACTAGGAATATTCGACAATATTCACTTTGGGTTTTCAACCAGCTTATTCTTTACTCGAGTACGTCACCGGTTCCGAAAAGAAGAAATGTTTTTTTTTTAACACGAAATGATTTGTATATCGCGGCAAAACAGAAAGAGCCCCGCGCGCGGTTTCAACGCGTCTCGATTCCAGAACTGCACTGGTTCGGTTCGACCCTTCGCGCTCCGTTCGGGTGGCGAACTTGCGCGCGCGATCTCGATGCCGAGTGGGAGGGAGGGACCGCGACGGCGTCGTCGAGAGGGGAAGCTGTGGGCGTAGGAGCGCAGACGGGGTCAGAAAGAGACGAGGAGGTGGTGGAGATTCGAGATGAAAAGCGAAAGACGGAACGAAGACACTAAAGCCGTCGTCACACTGTCCGTTAGTCTCGACGAACTCGCGAAAATATGTTCTGGCCGATTATATGAGTTTTGGGTTTTCAATAAAAACTTTTGACAGTATCGAGTAAATCGATAGTGAAATATCTATAGTAAACAATAAATTGATTCTGAACAGTTAATTCATATGTTACAAATGGTGAGTTTTGAATAGTAGTAGTAGTAGTAGTAGTAGTAGTAGTAGTAGTAGTAGTAGTAGTAGTAGTTTTTAGTTTTGAGATTCCTAAAGTAGGAGATTGAAATTAATATTTAGCTTCGCTGTAAACTTACTGCACAGCGAAGTACCTACTTAGCTTGAATGTTTCCCCGGTAAGAGGTAACGGTTTTGGAGTTTATTTTTAGTTGAAAATTTCGTCTTTCAAATAATTTATTTAGATCAATTCCGAGGGCGAAATTAGTCAATGACAAGAGCTATTCGTGTTTGAGTACAACAAGAAGAACAATAGAGCCGTTGCAATGAGTGTGCAGTGTGATACGCACCTAAGTGCGCGTCGCTTCCTGGTATCACGTTGAAAACTACACCAAAGTACATTTCGAGAAGCTCGAATGAGAGGTTATCGCTAGATTTTCTATATGTAGAAACGAAAGAGAAAAGAGAAGAGAGAGGTAAAAAAAGGAACATACGTACGCGCAATAACATCCGAATGGACGTATAGCTCTGAAAATTCTACCGAATAGGCTCCCTGCGTTGCTTTGTGTTTCGCACGAAAAAATTTATCGACTGCGAATTTTCTTCTCGGTACTCGCAGGTAATGAAATTCTTCCATAAAAACTAATCAGTCGTTGTCTTCCGAGTATCTATTTTTCTCTTTTTTTGAAGTCAAAAATGGAAAAGGTGAACTCGATCCTATATTTTTCTATCGAGAGGGTACACTTAAAGAAACTTTCTTAAAGATCTTTGAGATTTATTATAATATTTTTAACTCTAGATGTTTACCACAGCGATCCAATTTGACTCGTTTTAATGCAAATCTGCTATTGAAAAAAAATTTCCGGTAAATTTAGTGTTAAGTATTTTGCAACAAAAAAAATAAATCAACGAATAATACGTATTAAAATTGAATAGTTTGTAATTTAATTGTATTATCAATTTTTTTTATCATTTTGTGTCGTAAACATAACTAGTACAGTTCCAGTTAAATTTATCAAAAAATCAATTGACTTGATTACGAGTGGGTTACAATTCAATTTGACCGTTTAAAATTTCCCTCGATGGTGTAGTCTTTTGACATTTCAATGTCTATTTGAAAATAGAAAATTTTACCCAATTTGACGAAAATTTAACGAGTACGATTGACCGAATAAATGACCTAGAACAGAGCCTGACATGAAAATTCTTTTACAGAGTCTCGAGAAGTTAGCACAGTGAACCATCTACACTCCCCCCCCCCCTCCCCCTAAAGAACCAAGGGTATTTCATAATGGAGCTTAATATAAAAAAGGGACACACCATCCCTTATTTTCTTCTCTTTTGACTCCGGCATTTCCGGTCACCGGCAGTACGAAGAACTAAAATTGTCCTACCGCGGTAGAGAAAGATAAAGGATAAAAAAAGAAAGAGACAGACAGACAGACAGACAGAAAAAGAAAGCAATCTCTATTCTGATTTAGAAGTTAAAAATTGCTCAAATTTAAATTGGATTTGAGGAGCGGCACATCGAGTTATGGAAATACGGAGTGGAGCTGAGAAATTTAAAAACTCCGCTTACCATATTTGTGGAATAAAATGGTAACCCGAACCTTCGGAAAAAAGCTCCGAACCGCCGAATGAACGGACAAACGAGGCATCGCGTATTTTCATGGAAAATTTATCCGTTTTCTTCTCATCGTTCGCTACTCTTCGCAAGCTCTCGCCGGAGGGTAATTCGTCTGACTTGATAAGTAGGTACGACTCCAATAGTAATAAGTTTTCTTAACTCTTTCCCAGAGGCGGACGAGACCAAGCTAGAGGACAATTTCGAACTCGGAAAACTACTCGGTATCTACAATACGTTATTAGTATCTCCCCGATTCTCCAAACGTTCCGCGCTCTCCTACTCGCTCGGTTTTCGCTTCTTCACTCTCGATTTCATCGAACGTCCTGAATAATTACGAAAGTCCATATCCTTTGCCAAAATGTTCGCGACCTTCATATTTCCTTCTATTCTGTCTTCCCTAAAAACCAAATTATACCGAACAAATTTTCCGATAACTCGAGTTTCTATACTGTAGGTAAAAATTTTCGATCGATTTCTCCTCTCTTCTTTTGTTCTGAAAATGTTCGCGTTAATTAATCAAGGAGAGAATTCCACTTTAGTCGAATTTAAAGAATACCTTTCTTGTATTTTTTTCTTTTTCATCGTTCTCCACTTTCCGACTGATCTACTCTAGTTTTCTCGCGTCGGTTGGCATCTATAGAGCCGAAGGTTGAAAGTCTCAAAGTCGGAGGGAGTAAAAACGGAAGAGAAGATCGAAATCTTTCCCGAGTGTCTGCAAAGAGATATAATACGACGAAGAAGAAGGAAAATCGGATATACACGGTGAAAACGGTAGATGAGAATTCCTTACTCCTATATTATTATCTCTTGTTCGATATACAAGAAAGGAGAGACCGACTGCTATTACCCGGGCGAGTGTGTTTAATTTTCATCAAATTACCGCGCCTGTGTATACACACTCTTTTCTCTTTATGCTCCTTCCTCTCCTTCGGTAGGATCTCCCCTCCCATCCTCTCTCTCTCTCTTTCTCTCTCTTGATGTTCCGAATAGCGAATGCGCATCGAATGAAAAAGCGTGGAAATGTCAGAGAGAGAGAGAGAAAGAAAATATTTTTCTACCTATCCTCTCTCACCTGTAGATTTTCCGTTTGGAATTTTCTATTGGGGTTCTCTTGTGATTTAACATCGATACACCGGAGCCAAATAGGAGCGAAACGGAAGTTGACCATAGTCTTTATTATACCTTCGTCATAACAGTTGTTGGTGCGTGCCATTCATATTGAACAGCTATTTAAAGCTTGCGGTTGTAATTCCAAGCTATTAAATTGCGGAACGATGTTTAAAGATAACTTTTTGGTTAAGTGTAAAACAAAAATGTTTTGAAATTCGAAAATGTCCTACATTTAAAAGATCTATTCCAGGTTATTTGTTTTTCTTATATAGTATAGTGTTTTTTATAAAATGTAATATTATGAATTTCTGTACATGTTTTGTGATTTGTAAAGAAATAAAACTTCATATTTGAAAATTCGTATGTTTCGTTGAATTTAAAGAAAAAACTAAATCTGAAAATAGGTCAAATGTAATATAATAAATATTTATTTTGATAATAGATATCTATTTAAAACTATTTAAAACTTTTAGCTGAAATTTATAGCAGAAATTTCTAACAGGATAATTAAAAGTGAGATAAAGTCGAGGCGTTAAACAAAAATTAATAAACAATGAAGGAGCAGTGTAAAGAACGTCACGTTGATTTTCCATCTTGGAAAAGTACTTTTTTCAGTGGCATATATTAAAGCACGTGGTATTTCATCCAGCGTTAAAACCAAAGAGATTCTTATCCTTACTAGAGTGCTAAGGTCTCTTTCACCTTCCCAGAGTACAAAAACCTCAAACGAGGGGTGAAATGAAAGCAAATGCACACAGGATCTGCATTTCCGCAGTTCTTTCGCGTGGTTTTAGAGTAATTTTAACGTTGAATTGTATTCGAAAAAAGTAACGATAAGTAGACTTCGATATACGGAAGTTTGAACTCTGCACAGAAAATTATTACTTGGATATTCAATCTCGAATTTAGTTTCTATGGTTAGAAATTTCAATCCGATTGGAAGGATTACACTTTTTTAGTGAGTATCTATTTTTCGATCCGAAAGAGCTATTAGTGATAATTACAATAATAACCCAATGAGGTTATATACGTAAAAGGTTTTTTTTTCAACGGTTAATACATAGCCCCCCCCCCCCCCGTTTCCCCCTATATCCCATCGTATTTCACGAGAAAGGGTTTTTAAATTTTTCTGGGTGAACGCATCACGCATTCGGCCAACCGCCCGTCATCTCTTGCGCGCATAACCGCTCAATGTGCTGAATACGCGTCTAACCGCAAAATTTTAAATCCCGTGCTACCGTGAAGGTGTCTCGTCAGATTATTGCAAGCAACGTAGTATGTATATCATGGTCAAACGTAATTGTGTGGTTAACCACTTTGTTAATTCAATCGGAGCGTTAGTTGAATAAATAAGATCGACTTTGAAACAATTGAAACTAGTATATTAATAATCATGGTTTTCTTCGATTAATATCAATTTTTGAGTAATTATGATTCTCTTGGTAATTTTATTCTATAGTTTTTCAATTTAAGACTTATAAATTTGCAAATAACAGTGGTCGATAGAATTTCAACTTTTTTTCAAAAACTCTATTATTATATTCTGTGTCTCTCAAAACAAAGAAACAATTAAACGGAAATTCATTAATTTGTATATTATTTGGACTACTTTCTTGAATATTTAGTTTATAAAAAATGTAAGACTTATGGTTTTTTGCTGTTATAGAAAGTTTAAACGTACCGAAAACCATATTGACCACCGTAATTATTCGATCTGTGGTTTGCGCATTATACCATAAAATATTTCAAAACTTATCCCATTAGAGGCAACTTATCGATTCCCAAAATATTACGCTAATCGCCACGATCTCCCAATTATTTTCATTAACGCATCTAACGAATGGCGAACTTTATCGCTACGTATTCCTCGAGGCACGAAATTTTTCAATGGACAGGAGCTGTTTCGCGAAGGGGTCACGTAAACGGGTCGACAAAAGTAGGGAAAGCGGAAAGAAATGAAGGGAGTAGCGAGCTCGTAGAATAGAATATCATAGAAACAAAGGACCCCTCGCTCCGACGGTCGGAGAGAAAAGCGAGAGACGCACGAAGAAGCCATCGGTCGGGTAATAAAAAAAATCGAGCGTGTCGAGCACAGACACCGTACATGGTATGTGTGCGCGAGTGCTCGATATAACACAGTTGTTCCCCTCGCGCAGACGCAAAACGCGTGTTCCGCTTTCGTGATGCGAAACGAGACGCGCTGGACGGCCGCAAAAGCTGAAATTAATGATAAGCCATCGCGATTCGAATTTCTTTGCAACGAGATACCGAGGCCGCTGTTTTAAGGATAACCCAAGAGACGACGAGTCTCGTCTCGTTTCATGTCGCAGGACGAGCTCGCGCACGGCCGAACGGTATAACGAGAACCCCACCCAGTACGTCTACCACTACACCCCCTCGATCACTTCACACACACACACACTCTCTCTCTCTCTCTTTCTCTTGTAACGAGGTCGCGCACCGGTCAGGCTCTGCAAAACATTCATTTAACGCTCGGCGAGTCTCATTTCGATGCCATCCCGCGAGGAATGAGAGACCCGAGGATCCGAATGCAGAGTGCATCGATAAGGTCAAATTGTTTTTATTCCCCGACTATTACGGTTGCGTCATTACCGATAGAGGAGTTCTAATATTGTTATTTCGAATCTACTGAAAAGTTGAGACTATTAAAAATTTAGTTCCGAAGGGTTGAAAAGTATTACGGGGTAAATATTTCTCGGAATGATGGAAACGTAAAATGGGGACTCTACTCGAAATTTTTAAGCTCAGAGTGATAAATAATGTTGAAAATTTCTATGTGGACGATATATTCTTAGCCAGTAGAAATTTTTTCTGTAAATTTACGTTGCGTAAAAACTGATTCTAAATGAACATTTGTTTAACTAGATGAAATAATTGTTTGGATTTTATTTTAACACATATTTAATCGTTTGGAACAAAAATTCAATTTATTGAAATAAATATTTTAGTATTTCTAAATCTCTAAATGAATATCAATTTGTTTCAACAAATTTCTGTATATTACACACGCTTATTATTGAATGTAGTTGATTTCTAAAGCAGAACTGAGATCATCCAATTCGTCCAAAATCGATATACGTAACAACTATCGTTTATATTTTGTTTCATAAATTTAAAACAATAGGAAGACAAACAAGTTTAATTGGAATCATTCATCTCGTCAAATGAGATACACAAAGCCGAACATATTCGATATGCAATCCAAAATAGCGAAAGACAGTATACAAAATTTCGATCGAAACATCAGAATTAGTCTTAAACTACTAGATATTTTCATAAAGATCTCCCTCCGTGAAATATATTTTTGTTCTTTTTTTATTCGCTATAAACACACAAGTGTGAATGTCAACGCTCGGAGAGGGAATAAAAAAATTCCAAAGTTCAGCAGCCATGGCGAGATAAACACGAGTTTTTTCCTCAGCGTTCGCGTTTTCCAAAGCACTCGGGCATAGCCCGTCATTAGAGTTTTCTTTCGCCACGTTTCACGCGGGCGTGGTGCGTCCCTACGTTTTTTTTTGTTCTTCGCGTCTTACCGAGAACCCGGATCCACGTTCACCGTATTATACTGATTGCGAGTTGAGCTCCGGGGTTTTGGGTTTCTCTCTTTTTCTCTCCCCATCCGATCGTCTATCCGTCTTGCTCTCGCAGCGGCGATGAGACGTCCGCGAGGCTCGTAAGGAGTCGAATTACGTAACCGCAAAAAAAGGACAACGAAAGAGTCGATTTGACGGAAGAAAGAGGCGGATGAGGTATCTCCCGGGCCAAGAAAGCATTCAAACTCTCCTTTTGAGTTAACGCACCATGGAACTTCATTGTGCTTTTTTTCTGCCTGGCGATATAATGCTCACTCTGATACCTTAATCGATTCATTTTGATGTTCCCAGCTTTGTGCAAATTTCTCGTTTTGGATGTCTCAATACCTGTATCGCTTTTGTATTTACTTCTCGTATGCTTTTTTTTGCGTTCCGAGCAAATTTCGCGTAATCTAGTTTTATTCTTTGCTCAAAGTGTACCAATATATTTCCGAGACAAGTGAAATATATGTCACCAAATTGCCACTCGTCTAAAATGAGGATGTTTGGAAGTTGCAAACAATAATAGACGCAAAGTGATAATGTAGAGATAAAAAAATAAAAGAAATAAAATAAAAATGGAAGATACAACAATATAGAAAAACATTTTGATACTAGATTTAAAAAATTAATTTTTCAATATACCTAGTACTTTCGTCCTCATATTCATTTTTATAACTATTTAGAAATATAATAATTAGGGTCTTTTATCATTTATTACATATATTATAAAAGTTTTGTTATATTATGACTCGCAAATATCATTGACCCTATTCATTTGATCGAAATTCTCGCTCTTGTGGGGATCGAATTCATTAATGAAATCACATTTACAGAGTTCTTCGTGTATTCACACAATACAAAATAAGAAACCCTAACTAACCGAGTCAAAAGTGACGGTCCCTGTAATTACGATAACTCGTGGGTTAGGAAGCTTAATATTCGGGGTGACGGCAAATATCGCTTTAAGCGTGTATGCATGAGCGAACTTCGTCAAGTTATTAGGCCACGCGGAGAGAAGCCATGCGCGTCGTGAATTTCACTTCATTCGTACACGCGTCTTGTTCCTTCCGTTAATCGGAGATTCCAGAGCGCGCGTTTACGTTAAATAATAAGTGAATAATAACATAAATTAGAATTCTCGAGGGTTGAATTTCCCTCTCGTCGGGTGTTCGACACCGCCTCCTTTTAAAGTTAATATAGGTATGTATGACCAAGTTATAACAAAACGAACCAGTTGCAATTTTCTTTCTCTACATTCGCGTAAGAAATTGCCTTCTTTTTATTTTAACGCAAAGCAGAACGTCGTGAGCGCGCGTGGTGTAAATCTCAGTCTGTCCCTCTCTACGTTCTCTTTTCACTGTCGCCAGTGAGCAGCTTTTCATCTCTCGTCATACGAGAGCGTGTTTTCTCGTCTTAAAATAAATCGTATCCTGTGATATTGTTATATTTCGTCCTTCTCTTTCCCCGTTCCTTCTTTCTACCTACTCGAAACGAAAGCGCAAGTAAATACTCTTATTTGTACTTATTACCTCTGCGCTCTCGATCCGAACGAGAAAATGTGACACTGCGTCCAAACAAGGTCGCTTTGTGTTTTTAACGTTTCGGTTGCCGAGTGTTATTTCGAGCGTCATCCTTTACAATCGACACGGTCCTATTGGGGTCGACGATTGTTTGGTTTATTACGTAGCGGGCGACTATCGATAGAATATTTTGGGCTGTACAAACTCTCTCGTATCATTGGTGTATTGATTTGTTGTGGGCAGAAAATATAAGATATCGAATGGAGAATTTTTAGTCCGCTTCTTCGCCGTGAAATGATTCGACGAGAGAAAATTTCAGAGTGTATTAATTGTAATTATTGCTGAATTGTTTTCCATAAAATGAAATTGACAGAATAGCAATACTTTGGTTTGGCTTTTCAAGTTGCGAGATATTAAAATTCGATACTTATTCAATTTTTTTATTGCGAGTAACTGTTCTCATTATTTTCAATTATTAGACGAGAACAAATTATCCTCGAGTGCAATTTTATTTCCAATCATGTAATATTATACAACTCATTGCGAAAATAAAAAGCTGTTGTCATTTCGAATCGTATTTGCTCATATAAACTGACTACTACGTTCATTCCTTTCTATTCCGGTCTAATATAATTACGGTGACCATTATTTTCCTACCCAAAAACAGGACAAGGA
>NCVS01002037.1:0-12837 GCA_003055095.1 Goniozus legneri | reverse complement strand
GGGGTAGAGAACGTTGGAGCAAGATAGAGATAGAGCGTTAGCAAGAAGCGAAGGAAGAGAGGAAGTAAAAAGAGAGAAAAAAGTCTGGGATCTCTTAAAAATTGAGACCCCGCGAGGAGCTCACTTGTGGCGCGCGCCTTCTCGAGCTCGCGCTCCGAGCCAGCGCAGAGGTGGGGATCGGAATTTCGGGCCCCGTAAACCGGCCAGTCTCGTGTAGGCCGCCTCCTCGCGAAGATGAGGTGAGGAGAGGATTCGAGAGTCCCGAGAGGTGGGCAAGAGACTGAGAGAAAGAGAGAGAAAGAGAGTAAGAGCGCCCAAGAGAGTGAGCGAGAGAAAGAGAGAAGAGGAAGAAGCGAGAGGCAGAGCACGCGCGTTTTTAATGCCAGTCTACCGTGTGTACCGGCATGGACCGTCAGTACACGCTCTGCGTACTCGTACCGGCGCATCAGTACCGTACATACATCGATGATTATCATAACAGACGTGACCAAGAGCGCCGTCAGCGTCGACAGCAACGTCAGGCTCACTACCAGCAACGTATCCAGCAACAGCCACTGAACTTCCATCAGAATCACAAGTATCATCAGCATCAGTCCCCTCAGATACAAAAGCTCCAGCAGCTTCAGCAACTGCAGCAGCTCCAGCAAATCCAGAAGTTTCACCAGCAACAGGCCGCTCAGCAGTATCAGCAACGGCAGAGGGATAGTCAAGAGCAGATTTACGAGAACGTCGTGTCTCAGTACCGCATGAGAATGTGCTACCACAATGATTACGAGAACGACGAGCAGATTCAGAGGTTCTACTGGGAGCAGTGCTACAGGCGCGACGATACCGACGCCACGGCTTACTACTACTGCGAATACGTAAGGGAGACGAGAGGAATAATCGAGAAGTGATATCGTGATTTCGTGTGAACCTCTTTATAGCTATACTCGTGAATTGTTGTTTACCGAATCATCAAAAGTTTGTTATAAAGAGGTTATATGGCAAAAATCGGGTCGAGTAAACGAGGAAGAGAGAGAGAGAGAAACCAGCGATGTGATCATCTCGCTCGGGACGGTATCGGGCTCGTTTCGCGCTTTCGTTACGGCTCGCTCCGGTTTTACCGGAATTGCCTGGAATTTTTCTCGAGACCACCATCGCTCTTTCTCTCTCTCTCCTTCTTTCTTTCTATCTTACTCGCTCTCGGTGTAGGGTTATACTGGTGGGGAACGCGTTGTTCTCGCGCCACCGCAAAATCGCTCGACTCCACTTTGGAATACGGCGTGGAATTCCAAACGAGAGAGAGAGAGAGAGAGAGGGGAGGGGGAAGAGAGAGAGAGGTTATATTCACAATGGAATGTGCCGGGAAAAATGTAGTGAAACGAAAAATTTTCAATTTTAACGAGAGAGAATGGACCTTGAAAATTGGATTTTAAATGTTCCATTCGTGTTCGTCGATTGAAAGAGAGGGGGAAAGAAAGAAAGAGAGAGAGAGAGAGAGAGACGGAGAAGAGGGCTTGTGCCCTTCCATGATCGCTCCATTTTCGGAGCGTCCAACTCGTATGTGTGCGTTTCATTGAAAAGCGTCCGCGGACTGCATTTGCAATCTCGCCCCCCTGTCCTCTCCTACTCCTCGATCTTTCGGATTTCTTTCGGTTCCTCTCACCTCCGCGACCCTGGTGAGACACGAGTTTAATTAGCGTCCATTAGCGTGCCGTTAACGACGCTAATAATAGCCGTAGATCGAAATCTTACCCCCTGCCCTCGCTCCCGTGCAAAGTTACTCTCGATGAAATATTTTTTAAATTCAAATTTTCGAATAAGCGTGCGAGTGATTTTTTTCGTTACGATAAATTTGTTTCGCGAGAAAACGTCAGCTTGTGCCGTTACGTCGTGTGGTCTAATGGTTTACCGGAAATTTGTGTTGCAGGCAAAGAAGGAAATTTACGACGTCAAACAGCAGAGGCTGTGCCTAGCTCAGGACGAGTACAATCACCTCAACAATGCCCTGACCACACTCGGCGCCTCGCGTACCAGTTGTGAGTAAAACGCCCGGCCTTAATTGAACATTCCGTTACGAGTGTATCGCTGTGAATTGACGAAAAATCTTTCCTCCTTTCTTCCTCAGTGTGTTCCAGTTCGAGTTCCTTGAGCACCAAGTACGATCCGGACCTGCTCAAGTCCGACGTGGCGCTCGCCAGGAGTCGCGTATCCAGATTGAAGCGCGAGCTCGAGCAAATAAGAGCGGAGATGAACTGCACGCAACGGGGAGTCGACACACTTGCCAGGTATTATACATGATATATTCAGCGCATGATCGTGTAGAGCGCGGCCTCTTAAATCATTCCTAATTACCTAGGCTGTTTTCGGTGCTTGGTGCACTGCTGAATCTCGAATTTCGATTTTTGTCCTATGTTTTTCGATTCATGCAAATTTTTAATAAAATTTTGTTATTGATAATTTTTTTATAAGCTTACTAATAACAATTTAAAAAATAACAATCAAATAATTCGATTTTATTTAAATTTGTTTTCAATTTTTGTAATTAGTATAATTATTACTCGATTTAGTTTATAATATTTACCTAATTATACAAAACTTTTTTTGTTATTTAAAATATTTGCAATATTTTTCAATATTAATTTTTAATTTTCAGCGTTGAACAAAAATTGAGTGGTCACCATGGCGGCTGTTACAACATCACAGAAGCTCAGGCAATAATGACCGAGCTCCGAAACATTCAGAAGTCATTGAGTTCTGGCGAGAAGGAAAAGGCCGAGCTGATGCAATCCTTGGCACAACTGAAAGACGAACTGACGAGGTTGCAGCTCTGCGAGGGTAGTCCCGAAGCTAGCACATTGAGTTTGCCTCAAGAGAAACTGAGTACGGCGTCCCAAACAGATCTGTCCGGTGAATTGGTACCAATTGGTACCAGGTTGGCCGAAATGGCTCGAATGAGGTTGCAGTACGACGAAGCTCGCAAGAGGATACAGCACATCCAGCAACAACTAGCGGATCTGGAAGAAAAGGTCATACCAGGTCAGACGGAGAGCGACAAGGACAAGCTTCTGCTCTTCCAAGAGAAGGAACAGCTGTTGAGGGAACTGAGGAGTATAACACCAAGGACAAGAACTCAACAAGACATGAAGAAGATCCAGTGCGAGATTCGACGTCTCGAGCAAGATCTGAACAATGCCTTGGAACTGTCCAACAAGACCATTACTGACCGAGTACGTCTACACGAGGAGAAGCAGTTGTTGCTGCAGCAGCTGAGAGATGCCCTCCGGTCTATGGCTATGCTAGAGGGTCAACTGAAGACCCTCAGCGCGAGCACCCTGTCCGTGAGCAGCAGCTCCAGCCTGGGTAGTCTGAGCACGACTAGCAGCAAAGGCTCCCTAAGTTCAGGTCTCAGTTTTACGGACATTTATGGTGGACCCCAGTGCTTGGGACCAGTCACGTCTCAGCAGGAGCGTCCAGTGGATATGGTGGATCTGCACAGGCGTGTGGAGAGACTTCTTCGAGGCTCCGAGCAGAATAATCTGGTCGGTACCCCATCTCCAGGAAGATCTCAGCCGTCTCTATCGCCCAGGTCTAGCTTGTCGAGTGTCAGTCCTCCTGTCTCGCCTCTGTACGAAAACGCTCCTATTGGTCCACCCCCAGCCTACGAGCAGGTCGAGATGCAGAGACGACAGAATCAACGAACCGTTCAACCAACGAGCGCCCAGCTGGACAACAGTCAGCTGGAGGACAGACTGACGGAGCTCAGACTCAGTCAGCAACAGTCCTCGAGCAACGATGCTGTTCAAGATCGGATAAAGTTGGTGATCGGTCCCCATCCACCGGTGGAACTACAATCGGGCAACATGTCGCAGGGCAGTGGCCTTGGTAGGCCCGTCAGCGCTTCTCAGCAGGAAGCGCCGCCTCTGTCGCCCATCAGCGAGACACCACCGCCAACAGGAATTCGTTCACGAGCCAGTAGTTCCGGCACGAACACTCGCTCCGTGTCGGCAGCTGTCTCCGACGAGAGCGTCGCTGGGGACTCGGGAGTCTTTGAGGCGTCCAATCGCAGGAAATTATCCGGCCTGATTGGCGACACGGATCCTTTGAGAACGAGCGAGCTCAGTTTGGAGACCGCCCAAGTCCAAATCAAGCTCAGGTAAATTTTGTCGGCGGATTTGAGTAGAGAGGATGTAATTGGGCCACTCGACTAAAAGTGTCGGTTTTTTTTTTTCAACTCAGGTATTCCGTCAGCGATGGACTGCTACACGTCGGTATTGAGCGCGCGAGAAATTTGGCTGCGCTCTTCATTCCCAGCAGTGCCGAGGTGTAAGTGTCTAAATATATAAATTAAGCGAATTCCTGTCGGTAACTCGAGAGCCTCGAAATTCTCCTGTTTCGGTATTCCAATTAAATATCTCGGAGGCATGGGCTGTCTTGCGAAAAATAAAATGGGCTGGAAAAAAGTCCGAAGAGAGAGAGAGAGAGAGAGAGAGAGAGAGAGAGAGAGAGAGAGATGAAACGAATCAAGACACCTGCCAATCGGCAAATTATATAGCGCTAATATCATTCTCTGTGCTGTATATATGTATATACATATATATGTTCGACTGTGTTCAGGTTAACGGATTTGTTCGATCCGATGGCTATCTCAGCGAAATCGGAATGCAATTATGAAATTCGCGTCAGCGCCTGGAGCATTGACCAGACTAGAGATCTCGTACGAGAGTCTCTCTCCGCGCGTTCACCTTCGTTACGTAAGGGTATAATATCGTCGCGTAGCTAGAGAGGTGGAGAGAAATACACCTCTCGCGATTAGACGTTAACGTCTAGAGCTCGTAGAATTCGTTTCGGCCCGGGCCTTGAGTACGGATTGCAACGTCTCGGTCTTTGATTAATGATTATTCTGTTCAAAGTATTCCAATTTCGTAGTTGAATAGATACGAGACTAGGGAGAATACGAAAGAGAAGAGATCCTCCCTCGATTAATTAATTATCGTTGTAACGCGAACCATATTAACGACCGTATTGTTACATCTTCCTTGATGGCTTGCAGATACATCAAGGCAGCCTTGCTTCCCATGCAACCTCCAGTCAGTCACATGTGCTGTACAAAGACCATCACGGATCTTCGTAAACCGACTTTCGGAGAGACCTTCCCGATCGCCGTGCCATTGAACAAACTTTACACCAAAACACTGCAAGTCAACGTTTGGTGCACCAATTCTGAATCTGAGGAGTGCTTGGTGAGTTCTCGAAGAAATTTTTAGGTTTTATTACAACCAAATTTCTTTCGATACAACAGAATAGATTTAAACCATTCTTGTATTTTTATTTTAGGGTTCTGCCCAAGTCTCGCTAGCAGATTTCAGTCCGGAGTCACCGAGTGTCAAGTGGTATAACATTCTACCGTTCCGTTTCATGCAACCATCAGACAATCCCAGTCCCAGTACCAGTGCCACCAAACACGCTAAGCACGATAAGCAAGAATCCGACATCTCGGTTTATCGAAGCGCGCAGATTCAGAACGCCAAGGAGGAGAGCAGCGACGAGAGTACGATAATCAGTTCGCAGACGTCGACCTTGACGAGGAATCAAGGTTGCGACGAGCTGCAGACGGCCGTATCTCTGAGACTCGAAGAATTGGCTAATTGTCTCGGTAGTCCGGAGGAAGAGGACGAGGATGGCGGTGACGACAGTGGAAGCGAGGACAGTGACGAAGAGGGCATCATCGTCGAGTTCATGGCCGATGACAATATTCTAGAGGACGTACTGGAGCATGAGGTGATAATCTAGCGTGAAAAATGCTAATTGAGCTCAATTGTATGTTGTTATTCGTACTAACGCAATAACGAAAATTTTAGGAGGACGAAGAGCTGCTGGACGAGGTTAGGCAGACGCAGGATAAAGAAACCAATACCGAGTGCATATTCATTCCCGAGCAGGGCAAGCAACGGAAACTATCCGCGGCTGGAGTGGCACCAGGCGCTATTCACGACGACAAGAACTCTATCGTGATCAAGCGTAGTCAAACCTTCTCGCCTAGTGCCGCTGTCAGCCGAAATCACTACATTTGTCGGGTATGTAATTCTTCAAATTAAAACCTTGTATTAATTGTACCAATTGCTTGTATTAATTGAACAATTCTTACAGCTCAATCGTAGCGACAGCGACAGCAGCATGCCATTGTACCGTAGAGGTGGTCCCTTCCAACGTAATTCCGTCGAAAGGCGTTCCTTGAGATGGCGCCGACCCTCTTCGGCTTTGAGCTGCAAAACCACATCAAAGAAAGCTTCACATCTACCACCTACCGCGAGAACTTCGTTGGATCTCGAGCTTGACCTTCAGGCTCAACACGCGAGACTCAACAATCTGCACGATGAGTTGAACAGGCTGAGGGAGCTTAAGCAAAGATTGGAGCAAGCTCGAGAAAAAGGTGACACCGATCTTGCCACATGGTTGCTGGAGGATCACAAATTCCAGAATCTGATGGCTCAGGCCGAGAGCGGCAAAAACGGCAAGAGTGCGGAGGACAAGAAAGTAGAAAAGATGCTGAAGAAAACTTCGAAAGAGATTTACAAGCTGAGAAAGACCAAGGCTGGAAAAGGCAAACCCGATATCATCTCTTTCAAGTGAGTACATCTCGATCGACTTGAATCCATAACCGTGTAATGCAACTTTTTATTAATTTCTTTGAAATTTTCTTGCAGAGAGAAAATGGCCTTCTTCACCCGTGTGAATATCAACGTTCCTGTACTTCCACCCGAGGACGATAACCCTGTGCAACTAACACAGCACAGACGTTACGCCTCAGAACCAGTCAGCACTGACCCCCAGAAAATTTGTGTTCAAGAAGTATCGATCATCCAGACTTCCCAACTGGAAAGTGTATCGACTAACAACAACGTGACGACTATTAGTGTAAATTGTGCTAGTAACACAAACAGTGCAAGCGCGGTTAACGAAGTTCTGTTGAATAATAGCAAAAAGTTAGTGAACGCCAAGGGTAGGCCGAACGAGAACGAGGAAAACGGCAAGTCCGAGGAGAACGGCGAACCGAAGAGGTACGAGTACGTCGTCGACAGAGTACTCGGCGTTGAAGTTTAACCCAAGGACGACCGAACATTTTCTCGATCGACGTTGACCGAGGTGCCACAGAAACGTTTTTTTAACGATTTGTATGCAGAAGCATGTATACGCGAACGTAAAAATGTAACTTATTTAAATAGGGACTCGACAAAACTATTTATTTCTTAATTTGGCCTGGTTCGAGTTGTTAAAGAACTCGAGCCTGGCATATATTACTCCGTTCGTTTATTCTACTAGCGAGAGTAGAAGACCCACCGAGCAGCTGGCCTGCGATTTGATACACGAAGAAAACTGAATAAATGCGCGCCCTGGTTGGCTCTGCTCCGAGCCTGTCTCGCATCGTCGTTACGCGTATCGCGTAATTTTCGATCAAGTTGAACGTTTTGAATGTTCGCTGTTTACTCGAGACACATTGTATGAGCACTAAGAACAAGATTGCTAAATTCATCAAGAACGATGAGAAATGTTTCTAACTTTTTGAATTTGGTAATCTTGCTGTTAATGTACGCTTAAAAATTTTTTATTACGGAGGCATTCCACCGTACTATGTAACACCGCGAGACTCGTTCGTGTCTGTTCGTTAAAAATGATCTTGAGTCTCACGGTGCAAAGTACGTATTGTTCAAAAATGTTGATTACTTCAAAAATTTTACGTATTTTTTTAACTAAATTATTATCAAAAATGAGCGAAATTTGGTATTTCATTGCCGAAACGTAAAAATACTCAATTTCGATTATAAGTACTTGTTGACAATTTTCAGTTGTTATAGCGAGAAAGAAAAATTAAGCGCTTCCTCGAAAATTAGGAATTAAATTTTTACCAATTTGAGAGCTTCTCGAACGGCAATTGTTATTTTTCAATTGAAGAATTGCGTTAAACGCAATTCTTCGTATGCGTTCCTCGTCGTTATTGCTAAAAGAATTTTCCCGTGAAAAATTTTTTTGGCCGAATTTTCTTCACGGGTGGGAGAAACTTCAATTTTTATAGTATATATGTATATTAAATTACCGTTGTGCCTGTTTACCGAATGTAAGATTGTCAAAGACGTTTTGTAATTATATCGTTGTATCTTTAGCGTACTGGACGCCATATTAAAAGTATATCGAGGGGCCTAGGAAAGAAAATTAGGGAGGAGGATTAGGGTATATAGGAAAAAATTTTGCGAACAATTTTGTACATAAGTCTGTATATACGCATCGACAATCATATTTTAATCGTTTATATAAATAAATATGAATATAATATACGAATGTACACATACTATGTAATTCATATACAATTATGATACGCCAGAAAGACGTAGTTAATCGATCGACATGATTAAACAAAATTTACGATCGAGGGAATTAATAATTAATCGATTAATTTTTTTCGCTCAAAACGCCTAGCGCAAGAAATTCTTTATGCCAGCGAATTGCCTTAACGAAGTGCAGGAATAATTACACTCGTGTATACATATTTAATTAACGTTACATCATTGTAATATTTACTACCGTATAACGCCTTACAGTTGCGCCTAAGTATAGTATATATTAAAAATATATATAATTGAATTATAACGACGTTAATGGTAAAAAATAGAATCGAGTAATAAAGATAATGGTAATTCTTTTCTTTTTCCGTAAAAAAAAAACGCATAAAGAGAAGAACGGGGGGAACATATACACACTCAGATACACAATTACAGTTCCATTAAGGAATCAGCCACAATTTACAGCATGATTTGTAAGTAATGGTACGCATGGTAATGATTAAAGAACAAATACAGAATCAAAACTAAACGAGTTTTATTTAACAAATCCTATTGTGAAATTTGTCATCGCAAAGAACAGCTAAATTAATCCTCATTGTGCATTCGATCGCAGAATATCATCGGTATTTAATAGTATTTTTATTTTAAGATAAAAAAAAACACATTTACAATGAAAAATATCAACTTTGTGATAACTTGAATGAACAAATTTCGTTGGACGGGCAGGCGCTCTATTGCGCAGTCTCGGTAAGAGTTATCGGTCATCCGGTAGGTAAGGGCAAAGCTCCACGCGCGGCGTACGCGCACCTTAAACCCGAAACGGTTTTTCAGTAGAGCGGAGCGCGCCGATCGTGATGCTCCTGTGCGCCGTCCTACGCGCGTACCTTACCGCATCGTTCGGCGCCTTTGTGCAAATTCTGCTCTTACTGTCGCAAAGCTCGAGCATCTGGTGGGTCCAGGCCTCGCTGCCACCCGGAGCCGGTCAGTCCGATAAAAATTCAAACTCTGAGCACTCGCTCGTCTAAAATCTCGCCGCGTTTCACTTCCGCTTCTATCGAAAACATTCCACTTCTTTCTCGCACTGTCTCACACTTCCTCGCACGAGCATCGATTTTTAAAATAACACGTGGCGTTCAAGTTCACTCTGGAACTGTCTGGACTCGTTTCTCCTGGACAATCGTTGGCGAGCGTCACCGAGGAGTGACGTCATTGCTAATTCGAGAAATTCAGATTCACGTGGAATCGAATCGGCAGATTTCGAGTACATCGAGCGAGGAATGGGAAGCACGCTCGAATCGCGAGCGCGTTGTCTTGTTTAATGACAATCGGCACCGCGAACCGTGAAAACTCGACAGCGTTAACCGAGCCCTGCTTACTGATTCAGAGAGCCAGCGGGTGAACACGCCAAGCGAATCGATATTCGTTATAGACGCGGTGGCGCGTACAGGTGTGCACACTCCACATTGACATCGCGCGAATGCTCGAATTTTTTTCTTGCAAGAAAAAATATCGAGTATATACTTTCGAAAGAATATTAAAAATTGAACCGAACGAATGTTTAACCCTTAATTAATTAGAAGAAAATATAGTTAAAAATATAGATCAAAAATATAGTTGAAAATAAACTAAAAAAGTAATTAAAGGGTATAAATTGCATGCACTTAATGGAGAATTAATTCGATGGAACCTTCATGGGAAAAATATAGCCTGGATTGAAATTAACAAAAAAGTTTGACTCATAGCGATGCCATTGAGACTTATGTATTTCGTCCAAGTTCAGTGCGAAGCTATTGTTTAAAATTCAGCAAGGATTTCTCCTCCGATCATGGCCGTGTTTTGTCCGCGACTGAGAATGCGTAATCCTCGTTCGATCGACATTGTCCACTTTCTTCGTGCAACCTTGTTCCTCTTTCTCTTATTATAGCCCGCGATGAGTATTTCGCCAATTACTGGAACGAGTGTACGACATATCCAGTTTTATTGCTCTATCATTTGACGAAATGAAAGAATTAAATGAGAATTAGTTTTGCCAACAATATTTTAATTATTATTTATAAAACTTGGTAAACAGTAAACGAGATCGAATTTAATTTCGTTCGAAGATTTTCTGTCGATCGAAGAGTGCGAAATTTCAATTACGTTATTCGCGGCAAGTTTCGACAGTCTTGCGGGTTCGAATCGAGAACGTTAAACGGGTTCTCTCGCTCGCGGATTCTCACCCTAGGAAACTTCGTTTCCCTATCGATTTAACACGCTTCCTTCACACGCTAAAAATACCTGCGGTGCATCGTGCCATCCGCGACGAGAGGAATAACATGCGAGTTGCGTGCTCACGCACCGAGGGAATTTTTTTGGCCATGAATCGATAAAAGTTTACGAATTTCATTGCGAGCTCGACAAAAATCGATGTCGATTGATCGGTTTTATTTTACAGCGAATCTATGTAATAATTCTATTGAATTATTTATTTTCAATTTTGATTATTGCGTAAGAGAGAAAATCTTCGTTTCAAAACACAAAATCTTTTGCGATAAGATTTTTCACAAAGAGACCCGAATTTAGATATTCGTCATTTTTTTCAGCGCGAGACAAATTGTTAGGTAAAAAGGAAGAATTCGGAGCTTCCGCACCGGAAACTCCAGCGAACTGTGAAACCAGGTCGACGCAAGCGTTAAATAATGAAGATCGAATGGAACGAAAAATAAAAAATAGACCGTTCGTGGCAATCAGTCGCGATGTCATAACCGAGTTCAGAGAACTTTGATATTTTGTCCCGATCGAGTATGAATGATTGAGAACACGACTCATTGGATTTCACGATTATCGCAAAATCGAGTTCTGTATGTCAATCGGTTGAATATAGACAGTCTCTGAGTGACACGAATCTAGTTTTTATTTTCCGGCGACCGGTTCAATGGAATTTATCAAATGAAGCCGACCACGGATAAAGTGTCAATTTATTCAGTAATCTTATTAACAGTTTTGCTGCAATTTTCTCGACAAAAATTTTTATAATTAATTACATAAATTAAAAAATATTTATATTTTCGTTCAGACATTGTTAATGATAAAAGTTTTCAATTTCTACGCTTGGGAAAGAAGAAGATAAATAACCAGACAAGTTTTCATCGATGGTGGAAAGTTTGGTAGGAAAAAGTTATTCGAAAACTATCGCGAAGGATTTTCACGATCGCGGGTCACGATATCGCGTGACGGCGGTCTCGTTCGCGATGATCGTTCGTTGTCCTCGTGCAGAAGGAAAGGTGGGGCTCGATTGGGTAAACGATTCTACAAACTATGCGCGATCGGTTTCATCCTGCGTGCGCGATGTCGTGATGCCGAATATATATCGCATGTACTTGGGTTCGTTCAACTCGTCTCGTTTAAGATAGATAGAGAGAAAAAATTTCAGTCTCGGAAAAGCAGCAATGTTAACAGAGAACGAAAAAAAAAGACTCGACGCGGAATTGCCCGCCCGCCATCGCCAAATGTCTCTACACTGAAAAAAAAATTGTTGAAGCTACTTTATATTTGAAAATATAAAAATAAAAATTAAATTCTAATGTAATTATCTTGTCAGAAAGATTGAAAATTTATTTGAACATATGCAAATAAATATTGAGTACATTCAACAAAATTTTATTTACAGTATAAGTAAAATTATCCTGTATAAGGAATAAATTTTATTAAAAAAAAATTAAATTGTATTTTTTTCTTTCATTTCGTAGTGATTTTATCTCATAATATCGAGCCTTCTTTGTTTCCAGAGGACGAGATTATTCTCATAGAGCATTTACCGGGTCGTCGAGTGCACCTGCAGGATTTCTTCTGGACGGGTACGGACGACGCGCCGCCATGGGTCGATCCCAGTCAGAGTTTAACGATTTACGAGACGAAGACGATCTACCACACCGTCACGGTGTATCCAGAGGAACCAAGACCCGGCCGGGATCCTTCGGGGTCGAAAGACCCGGACCTACCGCCGGTTTGCGTCAACTGCATAGAACCGACGCCAAAGTTAGACGAGAACGACGACATCGGGATCCTGATCGGCGATGATCCCGGTCCAAGGTTAGGGGGAAACTATACATTACGCCCCAGGTGACGCAACTGAGCCCCACCCTGAGTCGACAAACTATACCATACTGCCTAGCTAATGAATTTCGTTAAAAACAAATTGACAATACGCTTCTCAAAAAATTGAAGGGTACGGTTAGATTTTTCAAATTGCTGCATCTTGGCTGAAAATTGAATCCAAGCGATCGTTTTGAAACTCGAATTTCTCTCTCAAAAATGATAATTTGTCCGATTCAATTTGATCAGTGAAATTACAACCGATTTTATGGAAATGACGAGCGTCCCTTTATTTTTTGGGTATTTTAACCCTTAGACGGCCGGCAATTTTCGGTTCAAACTGCATGTTTTCATTTTTAGAATATTTTTATATATGTTGGCATATCATGGTTAGTCGAATCGCTTCGATTCTAGGTGGCCCCGTACGGGGCCGGGCCGGCCG
>NCVS01002031.1:32756-60473 GCA_003055095.1 Goniozus legneri | reverse complement strand
GGGGGGGAGGGAAAATGGGAGGGAGAAGAAAGAGAGAGAGGGAGAGAGCAGAACAGTGGTACTATCGCGCTAAAATAATGGCTCCTTTGAAACGCGACTTCCTTCGACAGTCTTTAACGGTGCCTACGTGTTTAGTGGATTGGTCACGCGCTCTATTCGTACGTATGAAGGAAACAAAAAAGAGATCTAGAGTTCCTTTCCCAATGCGGGCCTTCTGGTCGAACAATTCGTAGATTTTACTGCTCTTGGCTGAGACACCTGGGGGACGAAGGGAGTCATATTCGAAGAAAAAACGAATAAGGTCGACTTTTGCTCACGTTGCGATCAGAGAGTACGTGCTAGCGAGGATCATTTGCCAAACCTCACCGTGGCGCACCTATTTTCGACGAAGGAGGGGAACTAAAACGAAGATCAAAGATCCACATCGGGCGATGTCCTGAAATCGGAAGCCGCCCGATTGCAGTGGAGTTTGTAGGGAAGGAAATGCATCGAAAGTGACTTCAATCGACCAGCAGGCTTGCTACCGTCGTTTTCCCTCTCTCTTTCTCTATTCGACACACACACACACGTAGAAGCGTACCTACTTACTTCAGGGAAAAGAATCTTGTGCAGATCTTGCCGATAAAATATTGACGTTTAAGAATGCAAAGGATATCGAACACACGAATCACCCACAGGAATAAACTGCTATACACGGCCATCGTTTGTTACGTCGCGCATAAAACAAAATTTCCTCTATATCAACCATCTCCTTTTGTTTTATACCTTATCCCTAATCAATGAAGAAAAAGGAAAAATTTTGAAAAACTCCATTCTGATTCTCATGACTCGCGGCATGAATATTGCATAACCCGTTACCGAAAAATGCAGTTCCTTTCAGGTCGGTGCGAGCGTACCGAATGAAATAGGAAAACGGGATACAGATATAGTGGAGCAACAAAAAATTATATTTCTCGGTAGTCATATGCAAAAAGCGGAACAGTGTCTAGGATAACGGTGAACATTAAAGTGGGCTGACCGAGGCCGACTACACGGAATGAATATTTAAAGGAAAACCTCAGTTCCACCCTGTGCCTTACAAAGACCCGAGCACATCGTGCGGTCGGCACGTGAGCAAAGACCACGACCAGGAGATAGTCTACTTCTTTCTCTCTTTTCCCCCTTCGCCATCCATCGGCTGGAAGCTAGACCAGGTTTCCATTTGATTTCGACAACGAACTGTAAGCAAACTAAAAATCTCGAACGAGCTAATCTACCTCGACTATCGAATTACTCTTATTTATTCCTCAATTGTAACCAAATCTCTATTTTCCTCACACATTGTCTCTCTTGTTTTACGATCCGTACCGTGGTAAAAATATATATGGGGTAGGTCCTTCGACACTGTATGATTCATCGGGGCGCGAAATTCTTTCCCAACGATCCGCAACATTTCATTCTTATCGAATCGGATATGCGTGACGTATGCGCATTCATTTTACGCGCGTCGATATATGTGGGCGAGCGAGAAAGAGCTATATGTACCATAACATTCCCGGGCCACCTACGATCCCCCTCCGTTCCCATCGACACGCGAAGATTATCCCGCGAATATTTTCAAGATGATCCGATTTTACCTGACTTGGTTCGGCTTTTTTCTTCCTCTCTCTCTCTCTCTCTCTCTCTCTCTCTCTCTCCGTTTTCCTTTTTTATATCCCCTGCTCGTTTTATGCGACGCGGCCAGGGAAACACAAATCCGCTCGTAAAATACGTTCGCACTCGTCCGTCGATCGTCGTGTGCGGTGGATACATTTCAAACCAAGAAAAAAAATAGAGAGGAAATGCAGAGAACGAAAGACGAATCGTCATTATTTTTAATTGTGATTTTAATTGTGACCATGAAAATAATCTTGGAATCGAACTAAACCGATCAAACGTATTTTACAACGAGAAACAACAGCGTGAAATCGGCTTGCAACAAGGATTGCGAGCACGTTTATCGTCTGAATCCATTACCAGCCGTTTTAGACGAGCCGCGGTCTTTAAACCGGAAGGAATTTGCGTTACGCCGTATAGCCCAAGCCCTTCAGGCCGATATTGCCTATTATTTTGCGCGAATTAACGCGAAGTTATCGTTTCGTAGTAACGATAATGTGTGCACTTTATATCCGTCTATACCGTACCCGTTATTCTCTAGCTCTATCCCGGCTACCCGTCGCATCTCTTTCATTGTCCGCGTAACGCCCGAGAAAATGGAAAAACGGGGTAAGTACCACCTCGCCCTTCTTTTTCCTTCTCCCGTACGCAACGAATTCTCTCGATCGTTCTGTACGCTTATGAAATTTCCGCATAGGAATAAAAACCCGAACAGCCGAGTATCGGTATATGTAAATCGTGTGCTTTTTATTGTAACTGTGCATTCGAAATGAGATTTTCTTTCCGCCTCGCTCGTTATCGTTTTCAAGTTTCGTCCCTCTCTCGCCCTTCGCGATTCCCACGCTCTACAGCTCAAACGCGCCTACGGATATTTTTAAAATAAGTTATTCAAAGATGGGAACGAGGAGAGGGGGGAAATTTTCTACGATGGGAAAAATAAGAAAACTCGGAAGGGCTAAGACCCAACGTTGATACCCGTGAGATTACGGGAAGAGGGAGGCGAACGAGCGAGGACGTTGAATAAGATGGAGAGGAGCAAAGAGAGAGACAACGTCTGGGTTGAAGTGAAAAAAAAAAGTAGAGTAGCGGGAGCTCATGTATGGCTGCAAATGAGGCCACAGATGCACCGGGCGATAAGAGATGATGGGAAAGGTTCGTGAAAAGAGCCATCGCAAGTTGCGAGACGGGGCTATTCGCGGACATTGGACGTCTTGTCGCCAGCACCGGAGCCTCTCTGCTCTAACGAAGTGGACGGCGTCGCTTCTGTATTCGCCTCTGAATGCTTGTTCGTTCAATCGCGTGGCCTCGATCAAAACTTGTCGGAAAGCGAAAAAATGAAAAATTTCGCATTCTCCGCCTTTTTCCTCTCTTCGTGTTTGTTTGTTTCCATCTTAGCGTGTGAGAAATGAAAGAAACCTTTCGCGGGTAAATCTTCACGGAGAAGCAAAACAGACAACGCGCCTCTTTTTAAAATTAATGGCGCTACCATTGCGTTTTTCGGGGCCTTTTTCAGAGCTAACCAAAATTTCGGATAGTAAACAGATTTACGATTCAGAAACATCGCTCATCTCAGCGCGCAGGAATGTATAAAAGGAAAAAGTCAGTACGGTATTCAGACAATGGATCGACGCGCAAAACGACAACATTAGTCGTCTGACTGGCCGAGGGTAGGAAAGAAGGAGACGTCGAGAAGGACGAGGACGATAGGGCGGGGGGTGGAATAGTAGTAGCACCAGCCCGAGATTTGCCATTCCGGTAATTGAAAGCTGACGCGGGCCTCGAGGCGCGGAGCGTTTAATAGCCAAAGTTAGTCGCGTTTCTATGCAAATTAAATGCTTATAGGCATCGAGAGGTGGCGCGTCCACCCCTCTTTGCGTAGCAACTTCCCCCTTGTTGTTTACCTACACCCCCTCGATTGAAGAGGATAGAGAGAGTCGGGGCTACTAGAGACGACGGAAGAGAACAAGAGAGAGAGAGAGAGAGAGAGAGAAATAGAAAGCAAGGGCCCTCCTTCTCGCTCTCGCGGTAGTTAGTGCCTGTGAGCCGCGACGAACGGGCAACGTGTGCGGAATAACGATAAGCTCCTAATACAGAGCGAGCTGGTTCGGTACCCAACGCCGAGGGAGACCCATATTTATGTGTCTCGCATGCTCAGGATGTATACGTTTCTTCTCTCCTTTCTTTATTTCGCCTCTTTTTACATCTCGATATCTACCTACAGCGCTATTGAAAATCCCGAGCGTAACCCCGCGTTAGGAAAACCGATATTATCGCGATAGGAGCTCCCCAAATCAATGTCCCGAATGAGAGGAGGCCGCTCGGAGAGCAAGAGAAGGCATAAGCTGCTTCGCGGCTGCAAAGGGTGACGACCGCTGTTTACACTTGGCTTTATTGCCTAGGGAGAAAGACGCGAACGGGCTGACGCAGTCCGACATTAAAACCACCCCCGTCCCTCGCGCGAGGCGCGGCTATCAGCCGTCGGTGATCAAGGCGATGGCGAACGAAAGGGATAGGCCGGCGATAGCGAGCAGCCACGGATAGGGAAAGGAGGTTCGTTCGTTCGTTCGAGATCGGACCGAGTGTCGTTCCTATAAACCATTCACTAAAACGGAGATAAAAATCGGAAAGTAGGATTCTTGGCGCGATCGATAAACCAGGGCTGGGTATAATCGCGAGATAGTCGTACGTACGTGTACGTCTGGCCTAGGTATACGAATTCGTACGGTGAAGAAAAAAATGATTCTTTTTTTTTATATCGATGAGCACCCGATCGGCCGTATAATCGTCGCTGCTAACGGTGCCCGATTAAATAGGTAGCGGGAAGCACGTACCGAGATTATCGGCGAGTGTTGAACGATATGAGCAGTCATCGCGTCCGTGTGCAAACGAATATACGAACGTGTGTGTATTCGGCCGGAGGGTCGTGAAAAAGAGCGAGTCGACGTTAATGGTCACGAGCTCGTTCGGATTGAATCGCGCGACGTTTACGCGCGCGCGCGCGCGCTCTTCGCTAAAAGACGATCGATCAGTCGGCGTGGAAGCTTTTTGGGGCAACGGGGTTGAGCTTCGGACCGAGTAAATAAATTTCTCGGGCTGTCTCTGGGTGCCGAGGTGGAATGAAAAAGAAATAGAAAGGGAGAACGATACGGGAGAAGATTACGGCCGATAAGCACGAAAATGCTCGTTACGAGTTTCGTTATTCCGACGATTAGATAACCAATTCGATTATTAGCGTCTTATTTCCCATGAAGCGAAAACAAAACTCGGTATAATTACGGCATTATCGGAATTGCTTCACGTTGTTATGCCTCGCTAACGATTCGAACCGTTTGGGTTCTCGCATATGCGACACACGCGTGGCCGCGTTAACGGAGCTGTACTCCGAATCAAATTGCGCGCGCGTAAATGCGAAATTCGAAGATAATTCGGGGGTTTATATGGCCGTCGCGCTAGGCCCTAGACTCCAAGTACCCTCGATGATACCCGGAATTCGCTATGCCGGGTGTATTATTGGCACGGAGAGCACGAGCACGCGTGCGCGGATCGTAACGACGTTAGCCACCGATGCACGCGTGCATATATCGCCCCACGACCCATAAATGACTGTGTGGTTAGCCCAGATGCATAAAGGTAAATCTAACCTATCCCGGCCCCTCATCGAGCGGCTGCGTTTCGCGGAGGGGTATTCGCGGCTCCATTATTGCCAATTACGTCCTAGCAGGTACCCGCCTGTAATATAGTTTCCCCTCATCTCCGAGTGTACACGCTAAGAAGAGGTATTTAATACATTATAAAAATCTGATTGGCCAAATAATGTTGATATCAAGCACAATTATTAATTCAAAGTGCATAAATTTAAATATAAATAATTTACGTTGAATAAAATTACAAGCGAGCCTCTATAGGAAACTGATTTACGTTGAATTTAACGTTTATTTTGCCGTGTGCCTTCTAGTGGTGCTCTCGAACCTTCTCCCACTTTTCACGGTAATCCACTCCCTTTCTCTTCTCTCGCTTGTCGTTCTCGATCTATTCGGATGCACAATTGCCGAATAGCGCATGCCGAGTCGACAATACACCGCGTGCGGTAAAAACTGCTTACGACGGTCGTTCCGGAACAGAGAATCTTACTCGCTAGTCGTTTCCTGAAGGTTTCGTCGGGAATACCAGTAAAACCAGAACGAGGTGTATTCGAAATTGGTCGAACCGCTCTTTTTTGGCACTCGAGCTCGTCGCTGCTAATTCGAGTTTGATATTATAATGGATAATTGGACGTACCCGTGGGAATTCATGACTCGGTTCTCGACAGGAAAAAGTTTCACAAAAACAATGTAGAGGAACTACATTACTTTACTTACTTTACTTTACTACATTACTTTATTGTGACGAGCTGCAACAACGTCGGTTATTCATTCGAGAAATGCAATGAGAACACCAACGATACTCTATTGTGCATTCATATTATACACTCGCTCTTCGTATCTTCGACATTCATTCGCGCCGTCCGTTCACCGCACATCCCCTGTCGATTTCACAGCGTACGAGGATTACTCGTGTACGGCCTTAGTTAACTCGGTCCGGTTGGAAATTCTCGCTCCCTCTGTCCACACCCCTTTCGAGCCCCACGGCATTTTTTTCTCTGTTGCGAGCTTTTTTTCCCTCCTTTTTCCATCTTCATCGAAATGCGTAATATTCGCGCGAGATTACGGAACGGAATCGAATTTCGCACCGAAACCGGAAAAGTTCCGTGTCGGAAAAGAACAACGAGGATACTATACGGGGAAAATCGACGTTAGAACAATTTTCGAAGCGCGAAATGGACTTTCGGATAAATACGTCGACTGCGCGTGAAAGTTCCGTTCGCGCGGGCGCAATGTATTTTCTCAAATAACTCGCGGGAGAGAGAGACAGAGACAGTACCTCACACCACGAGTTCTCGCGAGTTTCGGCATGCAAATACGCACGAGTAATGTCATCGCCCAACTCATCCGACTCTGCAAATTCGCTATAAATTTTCACTTCTACGCTCCCTCACGATCTCGCGCGCGACGCGAATTCCTCCTCCGACCAAACGACTGCGAAATATCCAGCGCTATTTCGTACAATCAATTTGGCCAATCGAATTTTATTGAATCAAGCGCGAATTTGACAAACAGGGACGGATTACAGTACCCGCATGGTCGAGGGAAACTCTTATCTCGCGAGTAGAGTCGATTATATTCCCATTTAAACTCGCTCTGGTTCGGTCTTTAACACATCAAAGGGGACAATGAGGATATAATCATTCCTTTGTAAGTGGTAACATTTATCGCGTCCTCGCTCTCTTGGTAGATACAAGAACACAAGCGAGAGTGAGAAAACGGCCGGGGAGAGAGAACGAAGGAGCAGGGGGACTCGTAAGTACACTTTGTGCGTAAAAGGACCGCGAAAGCAAATCCTGTGGGCTCAGCAGCTGGCTTATCCGCTGAACTTGGCGGTAACGCACGCTAAAACTTATCTGGGATTCAGAGGGGGATAATGGCGTTAAAATTATTAGCGAGCTACATTCTCCTCCGACGAGTGTGATACTCCCTCGGCGAAATCTTGAGCAAATTATTTTTTCATCGGTTCGCCTTCGTCCCTCTTTCTTTTTACATCGATAAAACCAGCTAGAATTTAATTTAGTTAGCCGAAATTGAAGAGAGAAAACATTTTCATGGTTCATCGTCCTGCGCAATCGCAGCCCTACCCTTTCACTTTGTCTTTAGAGCGAAAAGAGGGAAAGAGTGAAATTCTCTGACGAACAAACAACTCGGGGACCGGTAAACAAAAAAGACCGCGGGCGAAGACGCGTAAGCGACCTTTTTCAAGGCTAAACTGTGTGCGTAACACGTTTAGGTCGAGCACACTCGCATGTTCCGTATTTTCCTCTCCCTCTCTCGCTTGCGAGAAACCACCCGTATTAACGGAAAGTGTTGACGCGCCGGCACCTCTCGGAGGCTTGTTGCGTTTCGAGTGCGTTCAAAACAAACCCTTGTCGCGGTGTAATGAAAAGAACAAAATAAACCAGGAAGCTCGCAGCAACAATATTTCCTTTACCGAGAATGAGAAGCCAAAAATAGAATAGGTGGGAAGCCTTTCAAACCTCATCACCCAATTATCAACGAAATGTACCGAAATTCATACATTTCGAAAACGGAATATTCACTGTTCGATAAAATAATCGTTCCGTTCAATTTTATGTAAAAAAAATTCGTCACTCACGAAATGTCCCAAATTTCGTGATATTTAAATATTTTTTAGTAGATATGGTTGCGAAAAAGGGTGGAGAGAATTGCAATTTAGTCTAGTGAGGTGTGTAACGCTTTCGAAATTCCAAGCGGCAAGCGTTGGCGCTCAACATTTTTGCTGTTAAAAGGGCTAACGGACCTTATTCCGGTAAAGTTATTTAATAGCCGAGTTTAAAGGATTTCTCGTTCAACCGGCAGAAGTCTAACGAAGTTTGTAACCGTTGCGCGCTATCTCGCCTGTGTGTGCGCAAAGTCTGGTTTTACCTATACATCCTCGGTTACAAGCTAGCGGGTAAAGACCTTTCTAAATATTTTCCTGGATATCTCGCTATGTAGAGGAATCATCTACTCTATCTTGTGCACGCTAATGCTAGAGAAAGATGAACGATAAATGGAAGAGAAATTCCTGCGAGGTGAGGATTTTTAATATCGAACGAATTTCGCGTGAAGGATTGAGTTCTCGGTGTACGGAGTTCATACATATGCCATTTTATTCACATACATACACATATGCATGCATACAATGCGTACGGTGCAAGAAGCAATAAGCGAGAAAGTGAATCACTGCTCTGTCATGCACACGATTGACTAGCCCGTAGTAACGGATGAACAAAAATTAGCGATCATGGTCAGAATATATGGAAGAAGAAGTGGAGAGGAGATAAAGATGAAACGCGAAGGTCGCAGTGCACGGTCGCATTATCTATACTCGGACGAGTTCATTCCCCACACAATGAGAATGCACAGTGGGGTGAAGCGGTCGAATCGTTGTGCCTGTTCACGTATGCGAATACGAAGGGATGGAGAATAATTTTCCTGGGTTCGCATCAATTAAGATTGGTTCCGCACTCGGGCTTTTTATACGATTGTCCCCCTATGTCATCGAGCGGGGACGATCCCCGTGAATTGGCAGTAAAAATAAAGATCCTCTTCTAAGAGGGTGAAATGCGGCAAGTGTGCGAATATGTATAATATATATGTATACTGTATAGAATGATAGGAAGGGTGGGTTTCACGGTGTCGCGATCAGAACGTACCGCAATAGAAGGGCGATCCGCTCGCTAACCTGAATACTGATTCTCGGTGGACTGGCATACATTATTCCTCTACTTGATCCCTCTCCCCGCTATCCACGCTAGGCTCACTCGCGCGCGGATAAAAGACATTTGCATTTTGATGGACTGGCGCCGAGTGCATTTGACGTTTCGTATGCATTTCCCAAACACAAGCGTACGCGCCACTCGGTCACGCGTATGGTAGTCCCGTCTTCCCCCATCTTAATCTTATTTATTACCGCAACGGACGATCCGGCTGTTTGTTTTAATGCCATCATTCCCCCAATTTAATTTCTAATAACAAACGCTTAACTTTACGCTCGAAATTGCAAATTTAAATTCGTTCGCGATATACGTTTTCCTAACTGTAACTTATGTATGTACTCTTTTCGTATGATGTATGCAAATGATTCTTTTTCTTTGTCTAAGAAATATCTATTATAACAGAACGACAGGCGACGCGCCGTTCACGATGGGAACGAAATTGAGACAAGGTGATTCACGAGAACGGTAATAACGTCGCTGAATAATTTGCTCGGGTACGTTATGTTGCTTATATTCTCAACCACTTGTTGGAGGTCGATGGTTCGCCTTATACGCCTAAGCAGATCCGGTCGCGATTTACGCCGCTGTAGTCAATGAATTCCCAGAAAACGTTGAGGCTCTACGATAAAATTCGTAAACACTTGTACGAAACGATCCTCGTCTTAACCAGCTGATTGCTTATGACGAATAAACAAAAAATGTGATAAAAAAAAATTGTGTGAAAATTGTGTGATAAGAAAAAAATTCACTTGTTTTTGTTTGTTTTTTTGTGTGTTGAGTTCACAACAATCGAAACAGCCAACTGATTAAATTCACTTGATGTTTAAAATTCGTAAAGTTTCGATTTTCGGTTTCTCTTGGTTGTAAGGCAGGAGAAAAATGTGTGGTAAATTGGAAAATCATCGACGCGTGAATATTGTGTAAGTGAAATAACTCCGAGGCTTTTCATACAATCCTGGGGTAAGAGGACCGAAGGAGAGAGATCGAAAATGCCGTTTTTGTCGCCCAGAATATTTTCCGCGGCCGATTCCATTATTCGTCGTCGGGCGGTTCGAGCGCAGACATCGCACTCTAATAACCAACTGATTCAAATTCAAATTGCGTACTTTCCGAAGAGAATATAGCGGCTACATTTTTTTCACTTTTCCTTTCCTTTCTTCATTCATCTTGACACACGATGAAAAATAAATTTAGGCACTCACCATTATTATCCACTGTCTGCCTTCCTTCCGCCTCTTCTTTTCTTCCTTTCTCTTACGGCAGTTGCGGTGTTTTCTGTTCTCCACACAACGAGAATCTTCTCTCGCAATTCGTACGATTATTTGTAAACCTCTCTTGGTCAAACTAGAATTGCACTCGAGTACGCCAATACGGCGCTCAATCTACGCTGACCTCTCGATTTGTTCATATCTGAAATCAAAAATTCTCTTCAGCTATTCTTTCTTGCAAATAAATATGAGAGAAGAATCAACAATAGCGGGTGGAAGGAAGCACGGGAAATAGGCAATACTCGTGTAAAGATACCTCAGTGGAGAACTCGCGAGAAGAAGAAACTCTCTTCCTCGCGAACCCTGGGGGAATGCTCGAGAAGCTTTATAACTTCGACGACCTTTAAGTCGGCACAACTATCCCCAGCTCACGCTCTCGCGTCAGAGAGTGCGAAAAGGGAAAATGAGAGAAAGACTCTCCTACGGAAAGTTTTCGGGAAAAGAGGAGTTAAACGAACGTCAAAAGAGTAACAAGTGGCGTTTACCGAATATCGCGAGAAAATAAAAGAAATCGAAGAACGTATCGAGAAAGAAAAATTTTTATTTTGTATGCCACGTCGAATGTCGTACGAGATAAATCCACATCGGAGACGATCGATTCGTCTTGTTAATTTTCGAAGAGAGAGAGAGAGAGAGAGAGAGAGAGAGAAGAATATGAAAAAAATGAGATTCTCGAGACGGAAAAAAAGGTATAGCTATTCCAAACTTATTTCTCGGCACTCGACGCGACAGGTTATCGTCGCGTATCCATTCTTTCCGTACTTTTACAGTTGTTACTCTTGCTCCAAATATTCGATAATTATTTCCATTTAGAGGCAGAGTATTTTTCACAAACTTATATTACGCAAATCAAATTTTTATCGAGAGTAACGTTGATATCCACACTTCATAGTTGCAAAACAATTGAATTTAACCTCGAAATCGTACGCTATGGAAAGGATCAACTGTTTTCTATGTCTACTGCATCACTCCGTTTCGAACTGTTGTCACTCTCGCTCCAAATATTCGATTATTAATTACATTTAGAGATAAAGTGTCTTTCATAAACTTTTATTATTCACATGAAATTTGTATTCGATACAACCGTTAACACGCACGCTCACAGTTATAAAACTATCGAATTTAATCATAAAATCAAAAGATATAGAAATAATTAACCGTTGCCAACTTCATCATATACCGGTCAGCGTTCCTACGCACTATGCTGTCGGTAAATGGAACGTATCGGTAAAGCAGTTTAAACAGAGGTTCGTAGGTTCAAATCTCTTCCTACCAATTTTTTTTTTTTTTATAATTTCTACTAACAATATTATTACTAATTCCAGCTACTATATAAATTTATTATTTGTTAATAGTTGGGAATTCTTTTACTAATAAAAATAATAAAAAAATAGTAAATTTTAGAAAAATTTTCTCCGAGTGTAGCACGAACACAGAAACGAAAAATGAACCTAGAAGTGAAAAATCGATAGTTTGTGACCGAGAATACTATTCTCGTACGTGGTAGTTGCTTCTTTGGGAATAGTAGGATCCTCAAAGTCGAATTATGGGCGAACAATGGACCCGGGGAATACGTTATGTTCGCGGCAGGGTGGTATGTAAGGGAGAGAGCGAGGAGCTCGCGCGAAGAGGCATTACGGCGGTAAGACGACGTCTTGGGATATGACGGAGGGCGAGGGGAGGAGAGGGAGAATGGGGGGCGAGTCTCATCCTCCGTGCATCTAGCGCTGCACACGCCACTTCCACACGTCGACACCGTCGGCGTGTGAAGATGATAGGTCGTTCTACCCGTCTGGCCCGAATACCGCCAACTTAGTTTACCGTGGATGTCTCCCCTCGCAGACCGTATACACGATTCACCCGACGCTATCATCGAGAACGATGGAACGATGCACCGAGGTGTCGCGCAAAGGAATCCTCCTTCTACTTCTACGTGTAAATACCGTTCGTTTCGAGTAAAAATTTGTTCGTTCCCTCTCCTAATGATTTATTCATAAATCTATTTCATTAAGGCCGAGGTATGGATTTTTCTTTCGGGTATACAAAACGCGCTGGAAAAAAGAGTTCAAAGAGGAATTTCGTTAATTAGTGAAAAAATATTTTCAACCTCGGAGAATAAGCGTGTGCGCGATGCGAGACACCCTAATTCGCCGCCGAAATGGAAATATATATATTCGGTGGCGTCCGTTGAATAAAAAGTTGGGTTACACCATCCGGAGAAGAAGGAAAGAGAGAGAAAAAGTGATAAAGAGAGGAGAGAGAAAACGGAGTAACTGACGACTCGTGTAACTATCAGCAGTCTACATCTCGACGAAGTATGAGTCTCCCTAAAAAAAAAACTTTGTAGAGTGATGAGTGCGAGAGAGAAGGGGAGAGGGGGTGAGTAAGTTGCACACGCACGGTACAATGGAACGAGACGCCCTCGTAGACAGTCGACAACGCCCTTTCTTTTGGCACGAGCTCGTTCACAAGTCTGTGTATACACACGCACGTGGGTGGCGAGCCCACGGGCCAACGTACGACGTTGACGGTGAGGGAATTTTTTCCACCCCCTCTGCCCCGAGCATCCCCCTTCTACGTACACCGATATCCACCCCCGACAGTATCCTCTCTCTCTCGCTCTTCTTCTCTTACGTTCGGTCTTTACCGTCTCCACACAGCGCAACAAGCCGCCTGGTAACACACGCGAGGCAAATCTCCGCGTTGCGTCGAAGCTCAATGACACACGCGTCAGTCGTATCAGGCGCATATATGTACGCCAGTTCGAATCGCGATAATGCGCCCAGCGAGACGCATTAACGTAATTACTCGTAAACCCAGTCGCTCGCACGTGAATCCCCCACCCCTTTAATTATCCGCTCCAACGATTTATCGAAATCATCGAGCAAGTCCCGTGGAAAATGGCCGGGGACGTTCGAGCAATCGCTATTGAGTTTTCGGGATTTTTTTCCCGTTTGTACCGCTCAATGAGTACCGGCGTTCACACCTTCCGTTCCGGGGGGCGCGTCTTTTGTCGTTTCAGGGGCTCCCCCGTTTCCTCCCCCGGCTCGGTTGTACTCGGGGGGTTCATTAGGAGCGCATCCGGGGAGAGCGACGATAATGAAGACGCGAAGAAAATGAGAGATCCGAAGAATACTGCGTAAATAATACGAAGCTCATTTCTTCGCTTCCTCGGTTCTCGCTTCTTCCGCCGCATTGGGAAGTGCCTGGCACCTTGCGACAATGATATTTATAATTTCTGGCCGCGTCTCGAGGACGAATCACGGTGAACGCGTCGAGAAATTACGAGAGAGAGAGAGAGAGAGAGGGGGGGGGGAGAGATTAAAATATCGAAATTTCGAATATTCTCGTCGGATATTCGCTAGGTTTCACCCTCGCGCGTTAGGGATGGACTCAAAAAGACGTCTACCCCGAGACTCGTCGAGCCGATTATAGTTCAAAGCTAACAAATGTTCATCGAAAATTCCGAATCGAGTGAGTTTCGTCTCTTTCTCTCTGCTTTTCTCTCGATTGGTCGGAATGCGCCATATTTTGCGAGATTCGTCAAAGGTAATTCGAAAAAAAATGAGAAAAATAAAAAAAGGAGCCGCGGTTGTATCCGAATATATAAATTCGCTGGCTATATGGAACGGATGCCGTATAAGTGCCATGAATGCGCATTCATCGGTTTTCTTTGGAAAAACGGGTAGACCGCTCTCTCGCTCGCGGCGCATCCTTTTTACGGGAACCGACGGAAACGGGAGGAATGGAGAGGTCGGTATTGTTGGTGTGGTTCCACAATGTAAAGTAATGAGTTGCCCGATTCGGGGTCCATAAAAGGACAGACGAGCAGGATAAGACTTCCGTAATAATCCATCGAGAATGCTCCCAAAATAGATACGCATCTCTCATTTTCCATTCGCGATCGATAAACACGAGAGCTCGTACAGAATTCACCGATTACCTTTTGCGCTCTTACCAAATACGACAGCGTGTATAACGCAATACCAGCGCTGGCTTGTTTCGCCGGGGGATCCATCACCGGGGATTCCCGTACGGCGAATCTCTCTAATACCCCTTTCGCGTCACCCCCAATCGCGATCTCGCTCTCTCCCACTCTCGGCTCTTGACAGCGGTTCAATTAGTTACGACTTACCCGGCTTGGCGCTCTTCCACCGTGACCAGAATCGTTTTACCCAGTGAAAAGTGGGTCGATTCGATCTCCATACGAGTTATTTTGGTACGCAGAGAAAAAAATTTTTGCCGAATCAATTAAATATGCAATATCCGAAAGAAAAAACATTTAGGACATTTTTCGGATATTGGTTTAATAAAATTTTTCTCAATGTATTCTAGCTTTGTCGAACTGTCGACAATTTTATACAGTTTTCGTTCGGAACCATTTGCGGCGAAACCATTCAATTTTAGTTCGTTCGGTGCATTTCATCTCGCGACGAGCCCGCAAAACCGGTGGATCATCCTACGAGGCGTCTTTAATGTGTTTACTAGCTCGTCAAGTCTTCACCCTAACAGGGACGAAATGAAATACCGTCGGCTAAACGAGCTGTCGCGGATTTCACAAAGTAAATAAGCAACTTTCTTGGCTCCGGCAAATGCGTGCTTTGAATTGCTCTAGATGACGCAGTTCGGCTAGCTCATTAACTGAACAAAAAAAAAATGGAATGTCGAGGGAGAGAGGGAGCGCGTTGAAACGACTGGGTTATTCGCGTGGCTCAATTTTCAAAATTATAACGCGTCGTGGTGTTAATTGCACCATACTCGATGAACTCTATATCTTCCTTCCCTCGTATAACACATAATTTTACCGCTCTCGTTAAACAATAAACATTGTCAAGCCATTGTCAACGGTGTTGCCGAGCAGTGAAATTCTCGCAATATACAGAGAAAAATATTTTCCGCCCGTTTGCGTGCTTGCGTCTTTCTCATATCTGGCGCGTTATTGCGCGAAGCGCTTTTTCTTCTCTCTCTCTCTAAAAAATATTGGCTGTGAGAGATGCAACGGCATTTGTTCTTATGAAAGGTACGAAAGTATGTACTATAAAAAGAAACTATTCTCGCGACACGGAAATTGCTATTAAAGGATTTTCGACAATAAAATGCTTAGACCCGTCAAAGCAGTAAAGGAGAAACGAAAAGAAAAAACAAAAAGTACTCTTTCAAATATATCTATACGGAGTTGAATTTGTCGATTCTCAAAAAGTGATTTGAACGAGGAACGCTCGAAGCCAGCAATTATTAATTCTTTTTGATCAGTCATCATAAAAGCCTACTTCCCCATCTGTGGTTACAACTCCATCCCCCTCATTAAAACTCCACTCCCGTCTGTGAATTATATACACGACTGGCGAAGATCAGACAAGTGCGTTGATATATCTAATTCGAATTAGTATGTTCCACCGGCAAAGAGCGAGAGAGAGTGTCCATTCGCTTTCAATGAATCATCGCTAATTCACGAAACTTTCAACCCCCTCCTGTCCTATCGTAACAACCTGCGTGCCATCCCCATCAACCTTCCAGGCTTGTGAAAGTAATCCGTTTAACTCGCTGATATGGAGAGAGGAACGGAAAAGTGAGGATAGAGAGAAAGAGGGAGAGAACGTTTTGGTTTTACGGATGCGAGAGAGACTCAAAATGGTAGAGCGTGGCAAAACTCCGAAACAAATATAACATCGAATAGAGGCATACCGCCTCCCTTCCCCAAAAGTTCGTGAAAACGTAAACGTAAGCGCAAGCGCTGCGTTTATAAATATCTGATCTACGTATTTCAAACGGGACGTTTCCCAGACGAGAAATAATTTTTGGTTTCGAAGAGCCATGGGTGGGTCACTGGAGGATGTACCTACGTAACGCGTACACCGGAATGAGAGCTAGAGACAGATAGCAGGACACGCCAATGGCTCGTTTTATTTCACCAGGCGTAAAAATTTTTATATTCGACATTGAGCGCGTCCAAACGTCGTATTTTTCTCGGCTCTTTTCCTTTTTTCGCGTTTTTTTCCTGCAAACGACACAACGCCAGAGCAAAAAGTCGATGCGCACGCAGTCGAGATACAACCGAGCCAACGCGCTTGTCCATTATTCATTGCATGGAGTAGTAACACATTTTACAGGGGACAACCCTGTACCTCTTTTCAAACGTTGGTACGTTCGAGCCAATGAAATAACAATGGAGTTCGTGCACTTAACTGTACTCACGTTTTTTGAACTTGTGGGTCTATATAGTTGAGAAATTTTTTTACGGGAATTTTTTTTTTTTTTCATTTTTTAATTTTTTTATCTTCGATGAGGATAAAAGACGCGTCGATTTGGGGCGAACGAGGAAGGTTGGACGTTTTAACCGTCATTTCTGGATCGAACTCGACGGGGGCAGAAACACGCACCGAGTTCTTGGCTTTAAGAAAAGGACGCGACGGTAGGAAGAGACGAAGGAAAAAGCAGACTTGGCTTATGGATTCTCCACTTTCCCCTCTTCTCCATTCCTCCCCCCTGCCACAGCCAACTTCTATTTCGAAGTTTCGTTCGCGGTAACCCTTCGTATAAAAGACCGCTCTCGGGTGTCAGGACAGTTAGGTCGTCGTCGACGTGACCCGAGAGTTCGCCTGCAATAACCTCCCATTTGTAAGTGGAATTACATTCGCGAGGAAACTGTGCTGGTTTGTGTGTATGAGGGAGAGAGAGAAAAAAAAAAGATACGAGGAAACGCGACAGAAGCTCGATTGTGTCTGTTTCGTCAGCGTGAAGGGAGAAAGAAAAAAAAACGAAACAAAAGGAAGGAAGCAATTCGTAAGATAAACCCGTTCGGAGAATTTGCGTTGCGTAAGAATCGTGTGGGTAAAAGAGGAGCGAATGGTGAAAATAAGTCGCGCTAACTGGCGGTAGTGAGAAGATTTTACACCGACAATGGTCATGACGAATATGAGGACGTTACCGCACGCTCGTTGAATATACTGTAATAACACGGCCCGTTATCGGGTTATCGATCTCCCCTTCCCCCCTCCCCTATCTCATCATCGCGCTAACCGAACGTCACGCGCCTCCGCGCACATTCGTATACAGCCGCAGCGTATTAACGCTCGAACGGTAAAAGTAGCGACAAACGCAGATATATCGTCGGATGTATTACCTCCAGTTACGGGTTCCGCGATGTATACGATTGCTATTTACACCGATGGTAAATATTTCTTTCCGCGGAACCATAAAAATAAACACCGGTTCGAGTTGATCGCAATGGCTACCTAGGGATTGTTTTTTATAGTCGATATCGATTCTCGTAAGGAAACATCCAAATTTTCGTATCGCGTATCGATTCTCTCTATCGATCATTTCATTGGCAAATAAAACGTTAATACGAAAATAAATACGAAAATCGGTTTTCCTGTTGTATTTGTGGAAACTGTGATTAAAAACCGATTTTTTGTTATTCGAACAATTTACTCGGAGTTATTCGCATTTGGAATAGCGAGACACGCCAGCGAGATGAACGAAACGAGTGTCCGATGTAGCCGCGTTTAAACGATCCTTTGTCATAACCGAGAGGGGATGGTGTAATGGAGGGGGTGGCATGCGGAATTAGGGCCTGATCGATGACTGCGCACTGAGCGAGGTGAGAGACTGCGATAGAGATACAGGAAGGGGCGGAAGGGAGCCAACGAGATTTTCTACAGCGGCGCGAACTTCACCCCGTTCGTCGACACTCTCACGACCCCTGACTCGACACTCCCGGCGTGATTTTTAATGACCGTCGCCGCCGTCGCCGTCTCCGTCGTCGAGACCTTTGTTCGCCCTGCAAAATAGGCTCATGTGTATAGGGTGCGCGCCCTCCACCCTTGTGTGTTGCGTTCGCAGAGAGCCCACCCCTTCCGCTCCTTTCGATACCCGCGCACACTCGTTGATTTTCCTCGTGCATACTTACACGCGATTTACGATTAATCGTATGCATAACGCGCATGTATATTATTCATGTATACTGCAATATCGTATACGTATTTATTTAACCGAGTGCATTTTGAGCAACGAGACACAACTCGGCTGGGCTGTTTGTATACGAAACACTCCTCGATATAGTCGATCGCGGAGAAACGTTATCGCGTCCAGGATGTACGGTCACGCCTGTCCATTACCAGCACTATGAAGATATTGGACATTCGATATCGCCTCTTGCAATTGTTTTTATAGTTTAGAAAAATAACCATTTTCCGCTCGTTGTGGAAACAAACTTCTTGCGGAATAGAAACGCTGATAGCATTCGAGCGAAGAATATTTTTTTTTCTCGAGGGTGATAGGGGTGTTATTCCGATCGATGGAAACGACACCGGTTGCCGTTTCGAAACCATTAACATCCGCAATTAGCACGTATAGCCGGAAAGTGGCTTTGATTACGTCCGTGGGGCGCATACATATTACCGACAGTGACGCGAGGTCGATAGAAGTGTGGCTTCGGAAAAGATCGATTAGGTCGAGGCATTAATCGTCCGTCGATTCTAATTTCGGAAATTGCACGTCGTTAAACCTAAATCTACCGGCGAAAATGCACGCGAGGTAGCGTTCTGTCGCTTCCCTTCGTGCCTCATTCAACTTCGACAGATTGTACGTTCGATATACGAGCAAAGATAGCATCACCGATTTTTCACTTCAAAGTTAATCAAAGTTTAGTTCGTTATCTGACTTTGATTGTAAGTTTCGTACTTTTGTTGCTTACTCAAAATTCCAATAAAACGAGAAAAGGGTAGGAAAGCGAGACTACAGAGATCCACAAAGAAACTACAATTTGTTGGATTGGTGAAATCGATGGCGAAAAAAAAGACTCCGCGCACGATTTTTCCAGTATCAATCACGCGTGGCAATAAACGGGATCGGGTCGCTTCTCCGGCTCGCGCGAGATTCGCTGGCGAAGGGTGAACGGGCGTGGGATGGAGGTATATACGTGCAGCGCGGGGTTAATGGCACTATCGCGCGTCTAGGCCGACAAAAAGTCAGCGCGGAGAGACAGGAGCACGCGCGGGGTGGATGGAAAATTGGTAGGGGGTGACGACGTCGTCGCAACGTGCTACCAGCTGTGACTTATGACGTATCGCGCGGTGCGAGGTCCTCTCGCTCCGACGTTCGCGAGCCTCGACAACGTACATACCCATAGATTCACACACGTGTCACGCATTCTCTCTCTCTCTTTTTCCCGTCAGTGTACCGAGATACGCGTTCAATAAGCCATGATTTATCGGTAGACGCGTCTACTTGCCGCGAGTACGCAGGGGACCCAAAGCCGATTCTTGTACCGCAATAATACGCTCCGCGCGAAACCATACGTTGTCCCCCCTCGAACGTTATAAAATGAACTCGAGACTCGATCGTGAAATTCGTATAAATCTCGGCTGAGTGGGGTTGGCTCGTACACAACGGGAGGGCACGCAATCGGGAAACGAAATCGCGAGTGCGTATTACGATCCCCAGTTGTTCGAGCGATTTTTCACGTTCGGAAATAATTTTCGCTCGAAAGGGATAGTCTCCGGTGATCAACATAGACGTCGTTGGGTTCGATGAAAATTTCCAGTTTCAACGCTAAAAACGCCGGTGTATCTATGGTTCGAATTCGATTTTCTGATCTAATTTTTGTTTCACAAATTGACAGTAATTGCAGTGTAAGTACGTGTGGAAGTGACTTCGAGTAATCAACTTGTTTCACGAACAATATTTTTCCGAATTTTCGTTCCAGTTCAGCAATGTAAACTTCAAACTCATCCGATTTTTTCCCTCTTCTCCGAACATTCGATTTTTCTTTATCCCTACTAAGAGGATATTATCGACGGATTAAATCGCCGTTCATTTCTGCGACTGCTACTTGAAAAGTAATTACCCCCGTTGTCATAGGCAAGCACTCGTACCCTCGGCTAAACCATAGGAGCGAAACTCCACTCGACAGCTAGACGGGGGTACAAAAAGTAGGGGGAGAGTGGAGAAGCTGGCTTCGGAAAAGGCTCTTCATTATTTTCCAATACCAAAGCCCGCGACTCTTGGGGAGACTTCGGCCCGTTATCTCCGAAGGAGGGAAATGCCAATCTTCGAACGACTTTAAGAGGAAAAAAGGGACCCAAACGTGGTATCGCTACCACGTAGAAGTTTCCATCACCTCTCCCGCATTTTCCGAATCTTATAGTTGAAATCTTCATTCTAAATTGAATCCAATAGTAGGATAATTTATATTTTTTCGCTGTGAATCAATTCGGCTCGACATCATTATATTTGTCCGTTTTATTACATATTAGTTTGCACCGAAAAATTTGATTAACTATTCTCAACTTACAACGTAATTGCTTGTACATTGAATTTCAGTGCTTGGAAATAAACCACAATTACATTTTCCGTTTGCGATATAAGATATTGCACTCCACCTTCGAGCTTTGAAGAAATTTTCTCCCTCGACTGCAATATTCCGTAGATCCAGACGTGATATCGTATTTCATTCACGGTTAAAGAGGCAGAGATTTAATCACGCGAAGGGAAACGCTCTCTGGTTCGTCTCGCGCAACAACGGAACTCGGACGGATTGGCGCTAGTCGTCGATTCGAGAATGTCTCTTCGAATGTACGGAAATGACCTCTCTTTCGAGTTTGGACAGACACACGCGTCGTTTAGGGGGGCTGAAACATCGCTAAACGGGCGAATCGCTCAATTTGGGTACACCGGTTCCCTCGGTGAATTCTCTTTCGACGGGTAAACGCTTAAAACGCGGTGGAGCACTTTGAAGTCTCTCCCGTTGGCTCTCTCTCCCTCCCCCATTCCTCTTTCTCTCTCTCTCTTTCGGCCGGTGGTTAAATAGCCCGGCGGCGGTGGGCAGCCTGAGTCCCAGCGCACTCGCCGCTAGGGTGTTTCGAATCAAAACACCCTCCAACTGTATTTAGAAGAGATTGCATGTTTGAGCTTTCGAGATTGCCGGCCTACCGATTGTTATTAACGTCGACCTGCGCGTGCCCGAAATCGCGTGCCGACTCGTTCTCTCGTATATATTCTCTCTGTCGGTGTACGCGCGTATAGTGTAGACACACACATCGAAGTGTACACGAGCTCGGACGAAATTCGCGAAAAGGGGGCGTAACGATTATACGTGTAACTGGTTTAGCCGGAGGAGGCACCGGTAACGCACGATCGAGTTGGCCACGCGGCCGCCAAATGACGTGGCAAATACGCACTCGTCAACAACGTCATTACGCGGCTTGGTTATAATTATACAAAGGGTCCTGCACGAAACCCAGAAGAGAGACGTAAAACTCGAAATTAAATTCATCGAGCCCTGCGAGTGACTCGATAAAACTACAGTCAAGAAATATTGACTGTTCAAATTTAAACAAGAATCGAAATTCGAGAGAAAATTCTTGACGTTCGGAACGGCGTGACTTCTCGTATATTGTTAAAAAATGAAGAGAGAGCCATCATCCATCCTCGGGCAGGTTACGGAGCCTCGGTAACAGCAACGATCTTTCTTTGGCTCGATTTCGATGGAAGATTTATATTTTATTGTTCGCGGCGAGCACGGTAGGTCAAGCGAGCGCGAGGGTAAAACGGGAGAGAAACGGAAATCGAAGCGGAGCCTTGATTACCAGCGTGACTAACGAGTAACCCGTTCTTCCCCGGGCGAGAGAACCGGCCGTTCGTTACGTCTCTATATACGATTCTAGGTATTCCAAGAGAATGGAGTTTGCGTGTACGTGTGTCTGTGTGTGTGTGTGTGTGTGTGTGTGTGAAAGGGAGAGAGAACGAAATCGATTTAGCGACTAGGACGACGACGTAGACGACGACCGCACGACGGTTTCGCGTGCCCAGCGCACCAGCCGATTCTGAACGGCTATGAGAATCGAAGTAAAGAGTAGAAGAGAGAGAGAGAGAGAGAGAGAGAGAGAGAGAGAGAGGAGAGCGAGAGATCGATTTCACATTTGTAATCGAACGAAAGGTCGACATCAAAACCCCCGACCGTATTCGACTGTGCGATCGTTTTCTCTTTCATTTCTCTCTCGCATTTTTTTTTACCTGTTTCAACTCTCTTTTTTCCTACAGTAGAACGTCGCAAGCGCCACTGAAACGTAAAAACGACAAAGGCCATTGTTGCACGCGGCTCGTGCCCGTGTAATCGCCGAGCCGCGAATCCGGGTCGCGTCTGGTACTGGAACTCGAAGAAAAAGCGTGCACGGTAGGTGGACAAATCGTGATTGATCGATAAGCCACCACCGGCCGAACCCTGCCCCAGGTATGACAAACAAACTTTTTGTCTCCCCGACGAACGACGTAATTCATGACCCGTGTGCGCATAATACACGATCGGACGAATATTTGCACTGTAACGCAAACACTCAAGTCGCTGTGTGAAGGGCCGAGCGAAAAAAATTGATAACAGCGAACATTCGGCGCGAGGAATTACGTTGGAAATAGTAACGCGTGCTCTTTTTCGATCGGCCGTTGCGATAATACGAGCGGATGAACGAAGTATTACACGGTAATTCGAATCGTCGCAAAATGGCACGTCACGGTGCGGCGTGAGAGCAAACGAGAGAAAGGAAGATGAAGGATAATGAGAATATTTTCGATATTAATCTTTCGCAGTGAGCGAAGGGAAAATATAGAGATATTTTTTTAGGCAAACGCTTTTCAGGCGCATTGCGGCAATTTAACGGATTAAGCCCGAATTTCGCGAAGATAATATTTTCCGTTAACGCGTTCGATGTGTACTGACCTTGTAACGACAATCCTATCGCGTTAATCCAGTGCAACACTGGCACGTGTGGCCACTGACTGTGCACCTGTTAACACCAAAAAAGTAAAAACAGAACCAACAATGGCACAGAAGGCTTCGAGAGGGTTTCCACGCCAAAGATAACGCTCGCAAAAAAACGGTAGCACTTATCGGCACTGGGAATCGCAGCGGAAGAAGCCGATCGGTGGTGCACGTGGCCGCGAGAGGTCACATCAAATCCTGATCTTCATCACTTGGCGAGCAATCAATTTCTCGATTCGGCAACGAGAGCAACGAAAATTTCGAATTTGATCGTCAGTGTCACATAAGAGTACGCTGGCATCGATTCCGCGAGTTGCGAACTAACGAACACGACACGGAAACTCTAATCTCTCCTCTCGGAGCCCAGAGCGACAGTATAACACGAGATTACGCCAGCGTAATCCCTTCACTCGCGAAACAGCCCTCTCTCGTCGTTGCCATTCCACGCAGGGTCGTCGGCACTCGCGCTGACCGACACACTCGAGACACAAAAACACTCGATTGCGGTACACTGTGCACGTCAGGACTGGATTTTCTAGCCAGCATCGAGGATCTTATTTCTCTCTCTCTCTCTCTCTCTCTATCTATCTTGTTGGCGTGCGCGCGTGCGCCCGCCCGTTCACGAGCTCCCGCGTATAGAGACGACGAAATATCGCTTTTACGATAAAGGAGAAGACGACAAGGCGCGCGATCCTACGCTCGCGAATCGTCCCGGTGACTGAGTCGGGTACGTGGGTTAGGGGGCGAGCGCGGCAACGAGAGAGGGTTGCTCGGTGGTAGTGGGGTGGCCCCGCTCTCGCCCCTCGCCCGAAGATACACCCCATGCGGCGCGCATGCGGCTTACCTCTCGCGTTCCCTCGCCCTCTCGCATCGGCCTCGCCTCGTCCTCCGAGCAGGGTTGCTCTTTCCTCCTCCTCCCCCCCCCCCCCTCGCCTCACCCCATCCCGTTTTACCGTCTTTCCCATTCCACGAGCCCCCGCTCGGCTCGTCTCGTTTCGTTCCTCCTCTCTGTACCGTCGAGTCCCCCCCCCCGCCCTACCTCGCTCTTCTTCCCTTTCACCAGCTACCTATACTCTCTCTTTCCATCTCGCGCCCTTCCCTATTCTCTCTCTTTCCAGGGTTCCTTACGTTTGGGATGCGCCTTTATTACTCGCCATTATTTTTCTAGAATGCCGTTTGCCATCCCTCTGTCGGACCTACACACGAGCCCCGCGCTACCGCTCTATCTCGCACAACTACCGAGAAATGATAAATTAATTTGTTAGCGGATACCCATATACACGGCCAGGGCCACGGCCATATATATGAGCGTTACGTGTGTGTATCGATGCCAGTTCGCAATAGGTAGGTATATACGAGAATACATTACACATACAACGGAACAACGGCGCTCCGTGTGCCGCTCTGGAATCGGCAAAAACAACACAGAGAACGCGGGTTGATGCGTACCGGCTCGCACCAGAAGCGCTTGTCAAAATACGCTCGAGATTACGCCCACCAAATCGCATAATACCCAGCAGGAACGGGGCGCGAACGAATTAGGCGGGGTTGAAAAATAAGCCCGGAGAAGCTTCTCGATTCACCGAACGAAATTTCAAGAACGCGGCGAGTTGATTCGCCTCTGTAAATTGAATACAAATTAAGTGGCGTGATTTCGATGGATTTTACATCCATGTTTTCCACCGATGAGCGTAGTTTCCTATTTCCTGTCTTTCTCACCGACAGCTCCTATCCGGTCGCGCTTTCAATTTCTCGACCACCTTCGACTCCATTCCCTCCGCCTTCGCCCACCCGCGATTCATCCGCCCTGCCGTTGCGTTTGCCATCGTCACTTTGTGTTCGTGCGAGCGCGAAACTTTGACCGTACGCTCGGTTTATACATTATATATACATATACGTGAATGAACCTATGTATATGAGCCTTATTCATATATCTGTGTACCTACAGACCTCGCCAGATTCGCAATGCGTCGAGAGGGTGAAGTTGCGGTGTCTGTATTAGACTGTGCAAGTTGGTTGTTGACATGTCGCGATAGCGCAACTCCCCGGTCCCACCTCACCACTTCTGTTTCGCATTAAGCGGTATTCAGTTCGTAATTACGGGCCACACCTGCTCGACGGAATGTTCGCTTCACTATCGCGCTCGTTCCCGTCGATTTCGAATATTCGTCCGAATTTTAACGCCCATCTCTCTCTCTCTCTCTCTCTCTCTCTCTCTCTCTCTCTCTCTCTCTCTCGCGAACGAAGAAACGGGTCACGCGCTCGAGGTAGAATCGCATTTGATTAACGACCCGGCGGCTATTATAGACGCGCGTGTATCGGCCCTAGCTCACCTTCCTGTAGCCACCCTGGCCGTCCGGAGCGCGATTATCTCGCGCTCGCGCGAGCAACCCGCTACACGACGCGCCCTAATTGTACCGTCGTGAATATGAGCGCGATAATCGCGCCCCGTGCGCCGGCATCATCGTCGCGCTTGCCATTGCGAGCAACGACATCACACGAGGTCCTCCGGTGAGCGGAGTCGTGGCCGTTGTACGCCGCCGGGCGCTCGACGTGGACACGCGTTAGTCATGCCCCGTCGCATATTATACGCGCTACGCGCTTACCGGCACTCGGGATCGATAGGTTATTCGTAACGTGATTGCGCGTATACATTTTCAAAACCGCACCGCCCCGCCCCGTTCGATAACACACCAACAAACGCCAACTAAAAAATCAAACGATCCTCTCGGCGTAACCGCTTTTTTTTCGTGCCGTGGTTGAATAACAGTAATTAGAGAAAATTTTTTTCCTCGTGCTGCCCCGAGTCTACAAATTTGATAGGTTTCGTGTTTCAATTATGTAGGTTTTTAGTTGCATTGTCCGGTGTTTGTGCTCGAATTTGGCATTTATCAGTAGAAAAATTGGTCCGTTCGTGATTGCGAAAATTGCGCTCTAACGTTCTATCACCGAGTTCGGTCGAGTAGCCGTGGCTTCGATCGGGAACCGAAAAGAGCGAAAATTCGAAATGTCACGAGGGAGCGGAAGCGTCTGGTGTCCCGATCGTCTCGTCTTCGTTGTTTCTCCTCACGAGCATATCTCGCGAATACGCGCGAGCGTGCCGGAAATGGGATTGCCTTCTGAGTTTTCATCGGATAACGGTACAGTCTACTCTCGTACGACGCGTCGAATAGAAGGGTAACCACGGTGACAGCAACAGCGGCCTCGAAAAACGAAGAAATTCAACTTTTAATTAAAAGCCATTCAATTACACGAGTTGCCCGCTTCTTCTCTCTTCCCTCTCGTTTCGCGGCGCAAAACTCTTCTATCTATCCGCTCTACCGTTTATCCCCGTGCGCCCTGTACAATCGAGTTTTCCCGCGAAATGACGCGGCTCTGTCATCTCTGTCTCTCTCCCCCCCTCGTTCCGCCCTTTTTGTCACCTGTCTCTGTCTCACCCGTTTCCGGAAACCCGCCTTTATCTCGCGCCCGCTCGGACCTATTTCGATCTGCGCGCGCGATTTAGTGCCAGCCGTCCGGATTTTACGACATCGGCCGAGCAAAACGAACGGATTTCGCTGCCCCCACCCTTTTTCCTTCTCCCTCTCGACGCTATTTCCCTCTTTCCGATAGCGCTGTTAGCCGAAATTTCATTCCGACTGGTATCCCCCACCCCCTCCCCCGCGCTTATCCTCGATTCCCGGCCGCTCGACGACGACGCTGATTAGGTAAATAGCCGGAGGTTCGAGATCCCACTCCCTCTCACTTCTAGCCCCGATTGCCAGGAGCCGAGCATTCGTCACCGCTTCACGCTCGGGTTCCCCGACCTCGGCATTTGTTTCCCTCACGTAACCGGTATTCCAGTCCCGTTTTACCGCGATACCGTAGCGGGACTCGGTCCGTGGAATACCGAAGCAGCGAAGAAAACCGAGGCGATAGCGGGTAGACGAGGGGCGGTCCGGGGAGGGAGGATGAGCGAAGAAGAAGAAGAGGTACGGCGCAGGTTAATTGCACGGATTCCGTCGGAACAAGGTGCGAGATGTACGAGCCTTCCGCACCGATATCGGAGTAATTAAGAGGGGCGGTAGGTGGCGACGAGACGGTAGATCCCACCTCGTTGAGAAATTTTTGTTGCATATTCATGAGTTATATCTGCAACTTTCGGCGCCGTTATACGCACTTAAAAACTAATAGAATTCATTCGAGTTTCTCGCTACCGCCTTGCCGAGTGCGATATAACGCACTCTACACAGTAGAGAATCGCCACGACTGGTTGCAAACTTGCTGGCTAATAAATCTCCTTACGGAGAAAATATTAAATTCCGCGAGGGAAGGGAGAGAAAGAGAGAGAGAGAGAGAGAGAGAGAGATAAAATAAGTGGGGTTCCGCTCCGTTATTTTCGGCGAACGCGCACGAGCAAAAGGGAGTGCACCCCTATCGAGTGTACGTATTCATCCGATTCTGACGTAGCCACGACGGTCAGAACGCAATTAGTCCTGAAGGACGGGCTCACGGAGGGAAAAAGCTCGCTGCCGGGAGAAGAAAAGGAAACGTCGGGGTTCGAGAGTGGTAGAGAAGAAAAAAGAGCCAGGCGCTCTTACCAGCCTCTCCAAAAAAGTCCTTCCCCGCTCGTCTCAACTTTCTTCCCACATACCTCGCGATATCTTTTCGCTCGCACGTTCGCCGCCCCGGCGCACTACCCCCCC
>NCVS01002031.1:0-14005 GCA_003055095.1 Goniozus legneri | reverse complement strand
GGGGAGAGATGGTCGACCATTATGCCTAGCGAACGCTTTTATTTTGCCAATTCAGGTGTCGAGTTGGGATTTGATAGATGGCGCCCGCGAACCTCGCTGAGGACACGATCATTTTGATTTCACACCGCCGATATGGTCTGGTATACACGCGCCATCGCTTAATCCTTCGAGTTACATCGTTCGGCTCCTCCTCTCTGTCGTTCGCAAATCCGATTCGACAATTTTTGTCGAAATTTTTTGCGGTGAGAAAAAAAAATAACTTCGAGTTAGACCGAGAATGAAATTCCTAGATGACCAGAATCGATGACGATGGAAAAAATATAGACCCGACTCTTCGGAAAAGCGATAAGTGGAATTTCAATAGCTCCAGTCTCGTATAACATTTTCCGCTCATACAGTCGTTTTCTCTCTCGCTTTCGTTTTTACTCGGATAGATCGTCCTCGAGAGGTGCGCGAGTACGCGTTTCAAGCCGCTAACCGTTTTGTCGAAAAACGTGAAAAAAATGAAACGTCCGGGAAATACAGCACGGACTCCACCATTTCCACGCTGTGTATGTGGCCACGTCGTCGAAATGTAAATTCATAAATGTTTTTTCATTTCGGGGGTCGACGGGTATCCAAACTACCCGCAATAACCGGTGTGACGATCGTATCGAGAAATTGCGTCCAGAGCTCGATTTTTTTTTCACCTCCCGTTGTTCCAGTTTTGTTGTTTTTCTTTTCTCTTCGTTCGTCATAACGAACGAATCGGGAATCGTAAAAAGCGATTTAATTAAAAACGATGGAACGTCTGGAGATCGATATGGCGCGGCGATCGAACGTCGAGGGCGCTAATCCGAGGATGAAAACGTATATACGAATAGTGATTGTTCAACGGTTGTTCCATCTCACTCTCTCTCTCCTTTTTAGTTTTTCTCAGAATTTCTTTTATAACGGCTGGTCTCTGTCAGCGTGGATATAGAAGAAGACGCGAGCTACGGCCGCTTTATTATGCCCTCGTCGTAACTCCCTCTCTTGTTACGCCACCAATGCCCCGACATTTTCTCTCTCTCTCTCTCTCTCTCTCTCTCTCTCTCTCTCTCGTTTCCTCCCTCTTCCTCCCTCTCGATGGGAGCTCGATGCGAACTCGACGAATAATCCTCAACAGCGTAACCCCATTAATAATCACCATAAATATTCATTTGGTACGGTGATTTACGGTTTCGCTCTTACGCCACACTACAATATATGCATGTATTACAAAAAGTTGTCAGGGTAATAACAATATATAGGAGAAAAATTCGATCAAATTAGACGCGCTTGGAAAACGAACCGATTGGTGGCTGATTTTTAATTACACAGACATAATTTTATATTAAGAATTATTGTTACTCGCGAGATTAAATTCATCGCAAGAAGATTGGAAAAATGGAGAAATTCGTGCGGTTTAAAACGCATTATACGCGGATGCGGGGTCCATATACGCAGAGCGCAGCTGAACCGATATTTTTAATCCTCTCTAAACCGCTAGGGCAAGCTGCTAAAAATTAAAGAGAACCCCTCTATCGTACTACGTCATAAACGTAAGCCCGACGTTCGTTTTAATAAGGAAGGGGCGCAAACTCTACCGTGTGCATATTTAAGGGAGAAAAAAGGGAAAAAGCAAGAATCAGTTCGGAGAATTTCGCACCTTCTTCATAGGGGTGGAGGAGTTCCTCTAACAATGGATGAACCAATCTCTTTCTGTCTTGGTCTCGGTCTCTCCTTTGCATGTATCTATCTCTCTACCGCTCCCTCTGTACCACCTACTCTCCTCTTTTACGGGGTTAGCTTCATTATTTCATTTAATGGCGCGTTTAATATCAAACGGTCGCGTCTTGTCGCGCCAACGCGAACCAAGCCCCGGCTATTTGTATGAGTAAATTGGTCGGGTGTTGCTAGGGTGGTTCTCCGGGAGAATGAAGATAGAGAGAGAGAGAGAGAGAGAGAGAGAGAACGGAAAAGAGGGATAGGGGCGACGAAGCGTCTAGGAAAACGTTTCTCGCGCCTCGAAGGAGGCAGGGGTGGGAAATGCGAATACTTGTTCTCTTTTCGACCCGAAGGGAACCCGCTAAATCTACATAACTGCGCCGCCGGGGCCAGCTCGGAACTCGACAACGCCTTTATCGCACCTATAGGCTCGGATAATTAGTACCGGAATCGATACCCCCCACCCTGGAAACGCACGGCGAATCATACTCGACTATCGTACAAAAGAATTAATTAAAACAATTCGTTTAGCGAAGTAAAAATATAAAGAGATCTCAAAAAATCAAGCTCAATCGAGTCCAGTTATCAGTAAGATGATTGATTGAATTCAATTGTATGGAATGATCAGTGAAATTAAATTCTGATAAGAGCGTTAAGAGCGAAGGGAAGATCGATTTTTCTCCAGGACGAAAAGTTGAAAATTCGCTAACGGATTTCCCGACCTGCACGGTCTCCGCGAATTTCGTTTAATATACTGTGGAGGAAAACGGATTTCGTCCTTGCCTCATTTATAGATCTTCGTACGTACGTGTATATCGTAATTGCGCGTGTGAGTGCATTGCCCGCGAGGTACACATGTACATCGGTCCATCTCATACTTCCTCACCCCCTCGTCCAACTCCCTCTCGTGTGCGCATATTCCCGCCGCAGTGTGTACAGTCGAGCGCGCACGAGCAATCAAGCCTCGCACACAGTCGGTCGAGCGACAACGACGGGCGGCTGCGAGAAACCAAAAAATCGTCGAAATATGTTTCACTCGGATATAATAATACGATTTTTCGCTGGAAAACTTTTACTCGATATATACATATATACATGTCGTCGATCGATATAATATACATATAGATATAAATAAATGTATATGTACATGTCGCGTGTGCGAATGTGTCCCAACGTACAGCCGCGATCTCAACATTCGCCGGACCGAAAATTGGATTCGCTTATTTCCCCCTTTCGGAATAGAAAAAAAGTTTTGGGTATTAAAAATATTCGCTCGCCATCGGAGTGCAAATTCGTGATTTTTCCGTTTTTCATTTTTCACGTTTCTGTATAGAATCGAGGATACGGAAGGAGATTGGGGAAACGGGTTTCTCGGGAAAAAGGAGAGCCGAATAGAATGATGATTTATCCGACGATTAACGAATCGTCCTCGGTGCGGAAGGGGAAGGAAAACAATTTCCTTATCGCGGTCTTCTCGGAGGTTTTTCGGAACAGAAATCCCTCGCTTCTTATCGGCGCGATTCCGGAGTCGCGGGCGGGACACGTGTCGCACTTTGCTAAATGTACCGAGAGAAGAGGGGTGTGGATACCGTCTGGCGTACGTATACATAAATACACGGGGAACCTCTCTCTCCTTCTCGCTCTCTTGCAAGAGAGCGAGAGAGACAGCCGAGCGATGATAACAAGGCCGGCCAGTCGTCGGAGGCGAGCCAGGAAGGAGCAAAAAGAAGAATACGCGCGAGAAGAGAACCGTTCATGGAATATGCGTACGGAATTTTTCATGCAATCCCATAAATGGAACGCAACGCATGCGAGAGTGCAAGCTCGTCCATTCGAGTCTGTGTACTCTCTCTCTCTCTCTCTCTCTCTCTCTCTCTCTCTCTTCTTTTTCGTGTTCAAATACACCGCGCACAGTTTCCCCCGTTATTCGTCGGAACGTTCACCTTCTCTCTCTCTGGCTTCCGCGCGTATATGTGGAGAGAAACTCGACACACAAGGGTTCTCTCGCACGTCCCATTGCGTAAATGCGCCGTTTGGATTCCGCGTACGGCGCGAGGCGGAGGCGGGGAGCGAGGGAGATATGTATTTTATGAACGCGGACGTGGTATCCGGCGCGGAACGCCGTGCGGGCGGACCAGAAAAGTCCATTTCTCGGTGTGTGTGTCCGACCAACTCGCGAGGAGAGTACGGTGCGAGCAAAGCACCAATTTCTCGATAGTTTCGCGCGTTTAATTAGCAATATGAGCGAGAAGACTCGATTCTCCTTAACCACGATTAAGCGAGTACGAGTGCGAAAGCATTTTAGACAAAAATACTCGGTTTTTTATTTATACGCGATACGAACATCTTCCGAAAAATTTGAGAGGTGATTAACGCAATTGGAATCACTTGTCATGTAGACACAACGTTTTCGTCGAACCACTGTCGACAAGGTGAATTCAATCTAACGCCGGCATCGACAAGGAACGTCGCTCGTAATTGGATCATCGTGCTGCGTGTCGCGCATTAGCGATTATTAGCCTCACCCCCTTCGTCATCCCTCATACTCCTGGCAAATAATTCCCACCACGGAGAGCGAGCCGGGCGAATGACGTGAATGGAATTGAGCGCGCTCACGCACTTACCGGTAATCGGAGCCATGTACGCGGGCCGATGTGTGTCCGATATGCCGCTCTTCGTCCAGTTGCGATAAATTAAGATGGATCACAGTTCAATTTTCTTCGTTAATAGAGCGGCGTCGATTTCCAATCGGATCGGTGATGGATGGGAAATTCGAAATTGTAATACGATATACTATACCGCAGATTGTTAGTAAACTCTCCGTCCATGAATAATATTAATGTAGTATCGGCTTTCAATTTCTAATTGTACTTATCCGAATTTTTTCCCCGAGTCGAAAATTTATTTAGTTCCCGTTACGAACAGAAGCTCGGCGAGACCCGGCAAGCTACCGTTCCTTCCTATCTCTGTTTGTCATAACATCCAACCGGAAATTTTTCGCCACCACTCGAACGACATTTTTGTCCCGTCGTTCGACGAAAAAACGAGAAAATAGTCAACGAGGAGTCGGAGTACACTTCGGTCCGACTACTCGCGTTAGAAAAGTTATCGTTCGCGTAAAAAGCCCGTGTTAGTCCCATTTGTCGGATTTTACGGGCGATTCAGTCGCTGTCGCCGCCACCACACGGCGCCTAACCGGATATCCTTCCCGTTTCCCGACCCTCGCCGTTCCACACGCTCCACGGGACCATAATTACTCGAATTTGGCCGCGCACGGCTTTATTGGCCTTGTACGTCCTTTAATCAATGCCAGACGCCTTTCTCCCCGCGCGTTTAACTCGCACGGAGACGAAGAGGCGTCGAAAATTACCATTTAATCGAACCAAATTCTCAAATTGGCTATTTCCCTCCGGAACGAAATAATTTTACGTAATATCTCTTGATCTTTTTATACACAGCTTTTTTAATGCACGTGAAGAGTGAGTTCAGTATTAAATCGGGGACCTATCGAGAGAAAAACAATATCGAGGACTCTTGAGATATCGAAAATTTAAAGAAAACTCAGTTGAAGAGATCGACTATAAAATTATGAAAGAAGCAAATCGAACGATCGTAACGCAATCGTTAGGAAATACGTTTCATACAGTGTACACAAGAGTAGTCGAGAATTAAATTTTTCCATTGAAAGAACGAAGACAGTGGCTTGCACGAAGGAGGAGAAAGAACGAAGTAGAGAGAGAGAGAGAGAGAGAGAGAGAGAGAGAGAGAGAAAGAGAGAAAGAGAGAGAAGTGGAGGGGGGAGTAACCACTCGCGTCGCCAAACTCTCATGGTTGTCCAAGAGGAGGCCTTTTAATTAAAGGGGCGGTACGAAACCGAGGCGAGAGGGGATGTTGAATATTGCAATGCGTCTTGCTAATTAGGAAAGTGAGTATGGTCGCTGATACTCTCTCCTAATTAAAAAAGTTTCAATTCGCAAAACAGGATGCCTCGTGCACTTTTATACTTATAGTATAGTAGAGGCCAAAATGCACTAGTTTAAACACGGTTTGACCCCATCTACGCATTCATATCGGTAAATGCGAAAGCTCGCAACTTTGCGCGGGAAAGGAGAAACAGAAGCGTTACATCGTCCCCTGAATTTCCAAAGAGCGACTTTTCGCGCTGTATCAGATAACCGAAAGTAGAAAGTTAACAGTCTTTGTTTTTCTTGTTTTTTCTCTCTCCCTTGAAAAAAAGTTGAAAGTCTCTCAAATTACTTCCGAATTGCCTACACTTTCGGAAGACAGCGATCGTCGGGAATACGTATATTAGACGTTTTTGATGAAACTTCCCATTCCCGAACTTTCTTAGTTGTACACTTTTCGAGTAGGACGGCTCGCACAGTCGTTTTCGACGTTAATACAGGCCGACTAGAGTAGAAGTCAAGGCTCCAATCTCCGGTTCGCTCGAGAGGGTAAACTAGTTCGGATGTTTTCCTGCTCGGTGTTTCGCGATGTCGTTAAAACTCGTTGGAAATCCCGAGACAACGGCTGCATCGATCGTATATACGCGTCGCGTTCCACGGACGCAAGCAAAACCAATCCCCCCACGTTCCGTGAAATACGTATCGCCGCAAGAGTTGATAAGCTCGTTTTTCACTCGCTCCACGATCTACCTGATTTTTACTTCGTGTGCTTATTTTCCCACGCAATTTCAGGGAACCCTCCCTGTCCCATACCTCATTCCTTAGCCTTAGGTTATGAGATTGATTTTTCAATTTGAATTTATATGAATTCACTTTAAGAGACGTACGACGGTATGAGAGAAATAGAGGTAGAGATCGAGTACCAGGTTGTATTTCCACAAACTTTTTTATTTTTTTAAGTGCTTGTCAAGCCCAATTGCACTATCGATACGAACATAACTCAAAAATAAGTTTCAAATTATAAATTATGGAATTTGTAAATTATTTTTGTCAATTGTGCAAAACTTTTTAGAGCGCAAGAGCTCTTGGATTATTCGATGGATTGATTGAAAGCAACTCGAACAAAATTTGCAAAAATGGTAATTGACGAACGATGGCAGTCTCACCCGGTTGACGGTCCTCCAGGGCACACGTAACGCTCCTTCTGGAAGGGTGAGAGGGTTCTCGGGGAGAATCAGCCGAAGGAAGAGGTTTGGGAAAGGAGGGAGGTTGGGAGAGGCGTACGAGAAAGCCTCTGGCAACGTCGACTATGTACAGACGCCTGAGAATAGTTTAGCCCAAAGTTGGGACACGGAGTTGGATGACTGTGGCGTGACGTCATTAATAACACCTTATTAGCCTTGGGCGGCGCTCGCATACCGGTCCGAAGATAGATGAGATCGCGACCGACTTCTCTCTCTGCTCGCTCACTCCCAGAGGGAAGAGAAACCGCAAGGTCCTCGAGACGCGATAACAAGTAGCACGCTAGTCGAATTATCGTCGCGACTGCGTCCCTAATTCGAGCCGCGGTTATTAATTCACTTTCAACTTTCCTTACGTAATCCCCTGAAGAATAAATTACATTTTGGCGAATGAAGTAGTTTACTATTATTTTTCGAGAAAGAACCGAGTAACAGCCTCTAACCGACACTGCCGGCATAATCAGCGCTGATGAACAGCGCAAATAAATCAGATAATTAGCGTTATGCAACGATTGGTCGATCCCTATGCATGTACATGCAATTTGCGCGCATGGGAAGTGGAGGGACACTGGCGGTAGTACGAGAGAGAGAGAGAGAGAGGTCGCTACCTTAATTAATTAACTCGAACGATACCGATCGTGAGGGGGTCGCGTAAGCGGGCGAAAGGGGTGAAAAAGGGGATGGGGAGAGATGCGTGCGAGAGGGAGAGAGAGAGAGAGAGAGTAAAGAGAAAAGGGGGGTTAGTGCTTTACTACCTCGGACCAGTAATTGTTTTCGTATATTATGCCGAAAGCAATTATCGTTTCGGTAAAATTTCGAAATTATCGTTACCGAGCAATGCGCACACGCGCAAGCATCGGTGTTATCCGTTTTGCAAATACGACTATTAAATCGAACGACTAGGCTCCGACTAATTAATGCGGCTTAGTTTATAGTCGGTACGCTATCGCCATCGTATTTCGCGACCACTCGTACATTAGCGCGTATCGAATCCGCGGAGAGAAAAATCGTCGATGGAATTAACCGAAAAATCATTCGCGAATTTCTCGTTCATTCTGCGGCGGAAAACGGTGAGAACCGTTCTCGGCCAATGCGACTCCCCTCTCGGCCTCGCACATTGTCGATGGACGATCGACGAGCAAACAGCGCGAACGGATATTCGCGGTTTGACTTAGACCGCACACAGAGCCTCGATCGAACCCACACCGCGATCTGATATAACGATTTTTTGATCAGCTCGTATCTCTAACGCGATATTGGTCAACACTCGAAAGTAGTCGCGCGGTTCGACGCTTCCGATCGCATCGTTGCGTTTGACTTGAAATTAACTCGGCGGTGAATTTCTCTCGCTTCTCGTTCCCCCGATTCATGTGCACAGCTTCGAAGCGAAACGAGCGCACGTAGAGCGGCGGATTTGTTTTCGAGAAACTCGAAATGATATTTGTGGAATTAGGTGTCGACGTTGAAAGCTTTTCCGCTCTTATTTTTCTTTATTAACTTTTCTCGAGACGCTCGTTTAACCCGGCGCATGGGTGGCCTACATTTCGCGTATATAACGGAAGTAAGCAACTTTTTGCCCCGAGTGGTCGAGAAAATTGCTTAAACGATTAATAACCACGCCGCTCACGTCTAAATTAACGAACGAACGCGAATTTAATGGCACATAAAAGCACCTCGCGCGTATTTCACGAAGCTGCGCACTCTTGCGTCGTATTTACAATTTGGCTTAATTATCCGTGCATTTCTAGGAGAAGTATAGTATAAGCGCAAGAGATGTAAAGAGCGATGAAAAAAAATTTCGAGCGGAGAACATCAGTGGTAATCGACGGCACGCCCGCGTTTTGCTAGGACAAGTGCGGGAGAGAAAAGCGATAAACCCGAGTGAAAAAAGGACCGAGAGCACTTTTCGAGACCGAATAATAATCATAAAGCGGCAATTTTAATGAGTCCACTCTTCGCTTAATTATGTCTCGCCGGGCGAAACCCTGCAGTATCCGCCAGAGAAGGTAACGAGATCGCAACCTTTGATATCAGGAAAAAAATGAAAAAAAAAAATAAAAATAAAAAGGGAAACTAGAGATTTCTCTCTCTCACGCGAGCAGCATGTGAAAGTTACACCTGTTCGCGAATCAAGATCGTTTTGCTCGAGTATAAGTACATGACGTTAATAATTGGAAGAGCGGGAGCGTTTCTACCTTTTACAACGTCGCATTGATGTCGAATTACTTCGAGTAGCGGTATTTATTATTAGAACAGTTGAGTGAAATCTCATTTTCACCTCTTTTAAAAAACATCCCCCGAGTGAAAAATAGGACCTGGATTAGTTCTTTTTAGCTCGCAGTTTACAATCAGGTCCTCAATTCAAAATAAAAAAAAAAATTCATCGGTACCTACTTCTGGTCTGTAAACCAAAGTGAGATCATATTTTTTAACTCGGGTTTGCTCTTCTAATTTGCGAGAAACCTCTGGAGTCATTGACGCCCTCGACAATACACATCACCGGGGCACAACTCGGTATGTATGCAAAGCACGCGGTGTTCGCGGTTCACGTTAAAAGGCCAGAGAGTTATCTCCTCTCTCTCTCTCTCTCTCTCTCTCTCTTGATCTTTCCTTATCTGTACCTATCTTTTGCTCGCTTGTTCCGGATAGGTGTTGTTTTGGGCGCGTCTCCACGAGGTCGTTCCAACGGCAACGCTCACCGTATTCCAGAGAGCTCTCGTTCTCCGTCTTTGTTACTCTCCCCCGTCTGATTGCCAGGGACTTAATGAAGACCGGAGGGACCGCGTTCCAATTTGCAGGCGTGCGTGTCGCTCGTTGAGTCGAACGAGCCGGCGACTGGTCATAATGCTCCGTTTCTAGTCGCGCCAATTGTCAAATTAACAATACACTCCGTAGACACGCACCGCGCGGAATGTATCATTCGATAGGCAACGAATAATATTCCCGGTTGAAATTTTCCGATCCCTTAGCTTCCGAAGCGAGGAAGAAGCAAATCGATTTACCTGAACTGGGAGTGCCTTATATAGATTTGTAGGCGAGCTTCCGTATAGCGAGCGTCGCGAAAGATGAGATATTCGTCGGATAACTTCTGTGCTACGGAACGGATATGGGTATGGCGTAACCGCCAAGGGAAAACCGCTATCTCGGATTGGATAAAATCAGAGGTGGATTTAGCGAGCGCACGCACACGAGGGAGGGGCAAGATTGGAATAGAAGATGCGTACAGAGACGAGGTGACGAGCAATTTAAAACTTCTTCCGACTTGTATTCCGCGGAGATAGTTGTACGTATATCCGCAATTTTTTCACTGGTACACCTCGAGATGATATGATGTCTCTACAAATATATTAGAAACTTTGGTCTCTCTTTTAATCGTTCAGCGGTTATTTTTGTTCATCGACGAAGCACTTTGCGGGCAGAGAAAATTATCGTTTTATCCAAACGTTACGGTGGTAGAGGGGGACATTAAAAGTAGCGGTATCGAGTAACAGTTTCCGCTTCGTGTAACGAAGACTCGAGCGGAAACGAAAAATGGCTCGGGTTCTCCTGCACTCCTCTTTCAGGAAGATGCTCGAAGAGACTCGAAACAGAAAAGAATTTTTATACTACCAACTTCCCTCAGAACTTTTAATTAGAGGGGATCTTCGAATGAACTCTTCTATCTTCCTCTCGCTTTTCTTACGAGCGGTCAACGCGATCGCACGAGCAAAGTCTGGGGTGAATCGCTCGCTTTCTTTCGCTCTTTAACGCGGACAAAATCTGATATTGCCGAGTCGCTATTGATTAACAGAATACAGAAACCCTCAAGATCAATGACAATCGAAAATATATTTTCTAGTTGATTGAGACCGAATCACAATACACAGCGCGGCACAGCAATAGAACGAAAACCATGATAACAAGAACACGAACTTCAAGCAAAAATGCGGAACCTCTTCTTCTCGAGAGCTCAAGGGAGGAATTTATTTTATCGAACCTTCGATAGATATATCTTCGAATCTCGAAATGCAATTTTATTTTTATATTGCATTATTTAATATCTACCATCTTCCTCGGAGAACTAGTGCAAACATACTTTTGAACTTTTCGTAGAGTCATTCTGGTTTGAATATTCTATCTTGCCCAAGAGAGATTCAAAATGCGTCTCTACTATATTTTTATTTAAATTGTACTTTCTGAATCGCAGAATGCAAACGTCGAATGTACTCCAATGTTCGACATTAAACATCACATGTGAGCGGAAAATCAACAATTTATATAAATATAGAGGGAGTTGAAATTTTTGGAAGTTAAAGTTACACAAGAAATGTATCGATACTCTGAAATGTAAGAAATCCCTGACCCACCTTATTCTCCGATTTAAACTCATCTAAAAAAAGCCTACGTTTCTCTTCCCCTGTTTCCTATTCTTTGTCTCCATGCAAAAAGTTCTTATGATCACGATGCTTGCATGCTAAATTGCAAGATCGTGCCACCAAGACGTGCGAATCACTCGAGTAGTTTTGCCTCCGGCTCTTTTATACTCGACCGCTTAACCCATTCGCGTACCTCACGCTTGTATCGTTATAAATAATAAGCGTCCGGCGTCAAATGTTATGAAAAAAAAGCGAAAAGAACGATATAACGTTCGTTGAACAGTCAAACGATTATGCATGCGACCTTTGGGCAAGAAACATCTACTGACGTGACCGGTGTAATAAATAATAATAAGTCAAAGGCTCCGTGTCGTGAAAACGCTCAGAGTTATTTTTGGTCCACAAAATTGATATTTTTTCTTCTCTTGTCTGCCTTTTAAGTTCCTAATATAGTTTATTAGCTTTATAGTAGATCGAAAATTATCTATCATTTTTATGAGACGCAAATTTTTACTCAGTGAAGTATTCAAGAAATAATAATCAATTTTTAATATCATTAGATAGTGCAAGAATATAATTGTAGTGATCAAGAGGGAGAATCGAGCTTCACAGGTTGTACAGTAGTTCCTTAACCCGTCGTTGAGAACGTTTCCTCATTTGCGTGCGAGATTTCCTCGAGCCGATAAAGGGCAATACCACGAGCGTGTGAAGAGATCGCGATTGCAGTTAAGGCTGAAGCACACGGCTGATGGAGAGAGGGGAAAAATTGCGACATGGTAACCGCGATAATATACTCGCCTTACGAAACGATTACGCGAGACGATTCCGCCCGGACAACGTGTATAAGAACTGGGGTAACATTATTGTACGCGCGTGTAAGATACGCCGAGCACGGTATAAGAGTTCCGTGAGAAAAGCGATATTGGCTTTCGCGTGGGAGCACCTGATTTCAATTTTACCGCTATTTTTAATCCTGCGCAAACTAGTGTTGATTAACAAGCGATTTAATAAATTATAAAATTAATCTTCCGAATTTTCTGTACACATAAAATAGCAATAGCGCGATATCTATTGTTGGTGTGCGGTCTGCTTAATCAATTTCACGAAATTCATAAATCTATTAACCTCTCCCGCCAACATTCAATTTATTTCACTTCGCATTCTTCTCAATTCAAAGACAACATAAAAGGCTGTCGAGTATACAACCACTCGTGTGTTTAGTACCGTGCCGCACAAAACATTTTAATTATAACCTCGTGATCGTTTTTAATTATCCTTCTTGATAAACGTTGCTAAATACATTGGTCCTTCATCCATGCCACGGATTGAATCGTCCATGCGGATTATCAATTTCGTTATACCGGTCAAAATAACGCAGCTTATTAATGATCATTCGCACGACTGCTTCTGGAAAATCGACACAGTCGAATTCAGCAAATACATGCTCGTCAAGAAATTTCAATTCGTTAGTATTTGTACCTGGATAATTGATAATATTGCGCAGTTAATTTGTTTATCTTTGCTCATAGAGCTTTCCGCTCGGAGTGAAAAATTGCTTTTTCGACGGGAACGTTTTGCGGGCAATAGTGACATTTCGAGAAAAGGATTTTTGATCCACTGTCACTCACTTTATACACATTTTTGCTAAACGATTTTTTCGTTCCTCTTCCATCCTGACTTTCTTCCTTTCCATTCCCCCTTCGCTCTCACGCTTTAACGACCAGGCAATTCACGGCCGACGAGCAATTTCTTTGGTTCCTACCTGCCTCCTCACAAAAGAAATGGGAAAAACGTTCGAGTGGTAGTGCGCCCGGAGGAGCGAGAGGGAAACTTTTAACGGACAGCAGCAGCGCGTTTTTGACGTGGCACTTGGGCATAAAATCAATTCCACTCCGCGAGCGTATATAGATATTTCGCAGCGAGAACTCGAGCGGTGAAAATTGTTTTCGAGCGTTGCCGCGCTCAAGGCACGTTAAAGTTAGCACGAAGTTCAGCTACGTGTGCGTGTATTTCACGTTATGTAGAAATTTTTTCGCCCTATGGCAGCGAGGATGCTTCGGAATATATTTTCCGAGCAGTCGGTACTATTTTCGAATCTCGATGCTGTTTCGTTTTGACAATGAGCACAGTGTGTCTCTGCTACGATGTTCTAATCCTTCGGGATAGATAAACGTCGAAAAAGAACAATTCACACAAAAAAAAATGTTGAATCGATTAAATACAACAAAAAATTTTTCCTCGGTCTATGCAATCTTGTTTTGTCGCGGTGAGTTCTCTTTCTCTCTCGAACGATTCAATTAATCCCTTTAGTATGGGCAAGCCGAACAATTCGCTTATCAGTCGTGGCGAAGAGGAGGTTGGGGGTGCGAAAAGAGAGGCCGTTTCCGCTTGCTCGACGTCACAACGAATCTATTTGGTTGTTACAGCTGTCGAAACTATGAAATTCAATGCAGCGAATTTGCATGCTAATCTGGCCGGCGTAAACCCCCTTCTACGTCCCGTTCATACCACCAACCCAGCTCCTTTCTCCGCACGCGGAAACGCGCACCGCCGCGCGATGCTTCTAAGTTGTAATTCAATGAAGACAAGCGCGTTGCCGCTCGCCGCGTAACCGTATAACTCGGTTATCTCGCGCGCGCTGCTAATGACTTTAACAACGTATACACGATCAATCTCTCTCTCTCTCCCTCTCTCTTGCTCTATGGCACTATAGGGGTATGTGTACAACAACATCCCTAGAAAAAATGCACAACTGGTCGAGTACTGGTTTAGTACT
>NCVS01002024.1:6081-16989 GCA_003055095.1 Goniozus legneri | reverse complement strand
GGGGGGGGGTACGAAAGCCTTAAGGATTAGAAAAGAGGTGGGTGAGGGAACAAAGATACAAAATTAACAGAAAACGTACAACGATATGAACTTTTTCCCTTCCCATTATCGTTATTTGATGAAAATGGACTAATAAGAAGAACGCAAAAATCCGAATTGTACAAATTATTTAATTCTCTTCCTTTAGACAATTCAATTTTACATAATTTTACATTCGTAATAGATGGCGGATTTTTGTTACATCAAATTTCTTGGCCACACGGGAAAACGTATTTAGAAATGTGTCGTATCTATCACAGCTACATTTTAAAAAATTATATTTTAAATGTTTGGGTTATATTTGATGGTTACAGCGATAATAATTTAGGGACTAAGTCATACGAAAGATACCGATCCTCTCAGTATAATATAGCCGTAGATGTAGATATTTCTGAACATGCTATTATTACTCATAATCAAAATGCTTTCTTTTCGAATGTTAAGAACAAACAGAAATTCGTGTCGATATTAATGAATTATTTAAAAGATAAAGGTATTAAAATGAAGCTCGCGCCGGAAGATGCCGATACGTTAATTGTTCAAACGGGTATCGAAGTACACCAAATATCAAATACTTCAGTAGCTGTTGTTGGCAACGATGTAGATTTATTAGTAATGTTAGTTGCACTGACACCAGTTGAACAAAATCTACATTTTTATGAAATTTCTCCGATCAGCAAAGCGAATACCATATTCTCTACATCTTCCAACCAACATTTAAAACCATACATATTATTCGTACATGCTTTTGCGGGTTGTGATACGACAAGTGCTTTTTTCGGTAAGGGTAAGAAGTCTATCATAACACTGATACAAAAGAATAATTTTCAAACTCTGGTCAATAAATTTTATGAATTTCACATTTCTGAAGAAGATTTGTATGCAATTTCTGAACAATTAATCATACACTTATATGGAGGAATTCCGGAAAAAACATGTGTACATAAATTGAGATATCAAAAATTTATGTCATCAACCGTATACGATAGATCTGAAGTTCGTTTAGCACAGCTACCGTCCACTCGGTCTGCATTACAAGAACACGCAAAACGTGTATATTAGCAAATACAGACATGGCTCGGCAAGTCAATGAATCCAGAAGAATGGGGATGGAGAATCAGTGGCAAATTATTGCTACCGGTAATGAGTATGGAAAATCCTGCGCCAAAAGAACTGCTTGAAATGGTATTATCGTTATTTATATTTTAATATTAATAGTATGAATTGAATAAATGAGAAGTATTTTGTTATCCTTCATTTAGGTAATTTGCAGTTGTACGAAAGATTGTAGCACTCGATGTGGTTGTAAAAAAGCTGGTTTGCAATGCACCCAAATATGCAAAACTTGTAACGGCGAAAGTTGTACCAATACAATGTTAAGAAAAAATGAGAATTATTTTCAAGATAGCGATGATGACATGCAACATGAAAATTGGGTTGGACAAAAAATCAAGTAACTCCGAATGAAATGAAATTGCCTATTTCTTTAATCATCAAAACGTATATTTTTCCATCATTTCTTTCCTATCAGTCACTACTGTTTATATATAAAGACCAAAATAGGAATCTTTATTTGTAAATTATTCAAATACAGTTGTCCCTATCAAAAAAATGTATAGAACGTTACATACAGAGCTCAATGAGACGAGCATTTTAGAGCAAACAGCACTTTCCTATCATCAATAGGCACCGAGATACATTAAAAAACGCAAAAAACATAAACAATTGATTTCCTGCTAAGCTATTGTTCATACGAGAAAAAGTGTAGATATCTTTTTTGTAGAGCTTGAAGAGACACAAATTCTGGTGCTAATTACACCTCTGCACTTTCAATGGTTCTCGAGATATTCGCAAAAGAACGAGAATTTTAACAAATTTGGAGAAAAATGGCATTTCCAGTGGTCGTAGAGATTTTTCCTTAAAATTTCGCTTCTCGGATGAGGTTTCTTATAAAAATCCAATTTCCGTTTTTAAACACCCCTCACAGTTTAAAAAATATTGTTAAAAACAAAAGACGTCATATTCATGATTTTTTCGGAGGTATTCCATCTAAACCAATAAATTTTCATTAAAATTGTATTAAGAACAAGAAAGAACACACACGCAACGCTGAAAAAATCTCCCTCATAACTTATTCTTACATATTATTAATAATATTTCTTTGTTATTCGTTTTTATTTGAGAAAGTCGATTTGTTTGAAAGTCGCTCATTCGATATACTACGAGGTCTCAATTTAACCGTGATTTATTATTAAGAAGTATTTATATATAAGAAAAATTAATTAAAACGGCGAAAAAATCGCTCGAAACGGTGAAAAAATCGCACTGGAAACAATTTTTCGAATATAATTATCGAATACGTGATTGTATTTCATTTTTGATAACATATTCGGATTCCTTGTTTTCTTCTGATTAATTTGGTATATTATAAGTTTATAATATACCCATAAATAGTTAATAAAATGGCTGTTAAAAGTAAGGAAAATCGTCGAAAATGTCGAAAAAGTGATTTTTGCAACATATTTTGCACTATAATTATTGAATATCAAATTGTCATTCATGTTCGAATGAATATTCGGATTGTTCATTTTTTTCCGATTAATTTGATATCCTATAAGTTGACAATATGTGTTATAATTAATCTGAAAATAGCGTTTAAACATTCGCCCGTCGTTAAGTTATATATCAAGAAATTCGGTAGAGTTTCGCTTCAAAGTAATATAAAAATATGATGATATATAGGTACAGGAGTACCGAGTATTTATACGCGTATATCGCCCAAAACGACCCACCTCGAATTTTCAACTCGATATATCTCGATAATTCAGTCACTTAAATAACTTTTATGAGAATATTCTTTTTAAGAAAAGAGGAACGAATCGAATGCTTCTAACCGCGTCAAAATTGATGAAGAATTGTGGAAGATATCAATATGTGAATTTTCGGGTCTGTAAATTCATTTGTCCGTCGTCGTCGTCGTCGCAGGTATCACGTGATTTTCGCAGCCTCGCAGTATCGAAGCATGTTCATAGGATGTTTTTTCGGTATCGGTATATTTGAAAAATTTAATAAATTGTTAATAACAATCGGTATATTTGAAAAAATTTTAATAAATTGTTAATAAGAAAATGTAAAAAAAATTTATTTTAATTTAATAATATAACAATTGTTGTTAATAACAAAATTTGAAAAAAAATGTTTTTTTTAATTGTTAACAAAATTTGAGAAAATTTTTTTTTATTTAATAAATTGTTTAATAAAAGAATTAAAATTTTTTTTTCATTTATTAAATTGTTTAATAACAAAATTTGAAATTATGCAAGGTGTAAGCGCAACCTCAATCATGCTCCCGGCAGTGAATAGAGCACAAAATTCTAAGCCGAAATGATCTTATTCATTTTTTGGCTCCGATCAATAGTTTTTGAAATATTCGCGTTCAAATTTTTGCGAACTCAGCGAATCGCGGAGCGAATGCGGCAGCGTATCAGTATCGGCTCATGTCGCTAGGGGCCCGCGCTTTTTTCATTAAGTAATTTTTCAGTTTTATTTCATTTTAATGATTAATCTTGATGAATGAAATGATTTTTGTTAATGAAGTGGGCGGATGTGCCAGTACCGGCTCATATCCCGCGGGGCCCGCGCCTTTCGGCTATGGCTATTTTTTTATTTAAATTATGGAATTAAGCATTACGAAAATATTCATTTAATGTATTGTTACGGCCAGTGACCGTAACGCCACCTGCGGGTCGCAGCGGCGACCACTATAAGTCCCACTAACAAACTTAAATCTACGCGCGCCTAGCGCACCGAGCGCACTAGCCGCACCGAGCGTGAGCACCGCGCGACGCACACGCCGCGCGCGGCGAAAAGGGCGCGGCTAAGTGATCGGACGCTCTCCCTCTAATGACGCACTTGCGCGAAGGATTTCGCGCGAGTAAAAGGAGGGGAGCGTCCCTTTATGAATTCCGAGAAACGAGTATGAATAACCTTGACTGATACCGGCTATCTCGTGTGCCGGCAGATTCAAATTAAGGAATCTTGCCAATTTTTTGAGATTAGCAGAAAGGTATTCAGTTTCCCAAACCAACAGGTAGTCGGACTTTAGCGCGTCATAGCGTCGAAGTTGTTACGAAGGCTAAACTGTTACCATCCTTCTTGCCTCCAAAATTCAGAACCAGTTCAGAACTGACGTGGGGTATTTTTCTGTAGATGGGAAGGAGCCGACGAAGCCGACGTGGTGGTCGTAGGGAGCAGCTGCGCCGACTTGAGGTTTCGTTCAGGGCTGTCCAAGTGTTCGATCCCGTGGCCCTGGGTTTGGAAGAACCCAGGCTCACGGAGTTCAAAGAGCCCACTCCGGTGCAGAGAGTAGTGTTCCCGCGACCATATCCGCCACGCCGGCCAAGTCCTCCAAGACCGACTAAGGAACGCGTGCCGTTAGCCGTTATCCTAAGGCAGACCGTCATCCTTACGCCACGAGCCCCGCCGAGAACTAGAGCAGTAACAACGGAGACGCGCCTCCGAACGCGGCCCAGAGTTATAGAAGCGAGAACGCTCGTGGCCGTCCGACTAGACGAGCATCGAGTCAGGGTGCAACTCTCAGAACCGATTGTAAAAACCATTGTATATAAAAACCTGAATAATGAATGTATTTCCGACCAAACGAACTGAGCATAATCAAATGATGAGAACAGCCTAGTGAAACTTAGTTTTCCAGTAATAGGCAAAGACTGATGATTATTCAGATTCGTGATTTAAAGTTTCATACTAAACCCCGCGGGTTATAAATTAAAATCATTAAAGGTTGGTGGACCTAAAGTAACCACCTGGTGGCAGCTACTGTAAAATCCTTAGGGTGAGTTCGGTTTGAGACACCGTACGTGACAGACGTGAGTGATGCTCTCAATATATTTTGTTTGAGATTTCTAGTGATAATATTATTTGAATTGTCATTGCATATTATTAGTATTAATGTCAATGCCCGGTAAGGGTAGAGGCCGTGGGTGGCCTCTCCCTACAACAACACCAAATAGAAAAAGATCTTTAAATAAAAACCCCGTATTGAACGCTAAATCATCGACTCGTACGTCACAAATGTATGACAAACAGTTTGCCAGTTCATCAAAGAAGCCATCTACGGTGCAGTCACCACCGGATCCAGATTTTCTGACGGAGGATGGCTTCATAGTTAAAAGAGCGAAGAACGCAAAAGATAGGAACGCATCTTCCTCATTATATAAAGACCCAATGTCAGTTAATAAGGTGGGTGATTTTAGTTTAAATCTCGGAGTGGGCACAAGCGAGCCCGCTGGTAATAACAACGATCCGACAGTTACCGACTCTGTTGACATTACGGAATCAACACAACGAAATTTAAATACTGTTAAGCATAGACCTTCACCGATTTATATCTATAACAGCAATTTTTATGAAATAACTAATCTTTTCAAAACACATAATTTTACTGAAAAGGATGTAATAATTAAAATCAACACTAACAATAAAATTATAACTGTCTATCCGGAAAATACTATAAAACATAATAAGTGTATTGAATTATTTAAGAGCAGTAACTTAAATTTTTATCATTACACCCTCAAAACTGAGAAAAATAAGTCTATGGTTCTTAAAGGAATTCAGTCCGAAGAGAATGATACGGCTGTGTTCGATGCTCTAAAAAGCTTTAATAACGAAACATTGAATATTAGAAAAGTTAGTACTATTATGTTAGGGAATAGTGAAAGAAAATTCAAATTCTTTTTGGTTCAGGTCGCACCAGATAGTGACCTTAATGAACTAAAAAAGATAAGATACCTCTTTTACCAGAGAGTTACTTGGGAACCACTGATGAAAAAATCCATACATCAGTGTTTCAATTGTCAGCGTCTCGGACACTCTAGTTTGAACTGTCACCTCCCGTATAGGTGTGTTAAGTGCGGGAAAAATCACGAACGTGGGAAATGCGAATTGCCTGAGGGCATTGATAAAGCTGAACTGTTTTGCGTAAACTGTTCAGCGAAGGGCCACCCAGCGAAGTATACGTGGTGCCCATATTATAAGGCTGGACTTTCGCTGAAAAAAAGTATAAATAATGATAAAACTAAAGCGAAAATCAATAACGCACTTGATATTTCGCGAAGTATTAGAAAATAAATCTCTTATGCGCAGATAACGGAAAATAAAATTCAGAAAAAAATTGTTGATAGCGGTAGGATGTATAATAGCAATTTGTACGGATTGAATAGAGAAAAATCTAGTATTAGAAATCCTCAAATTAAGCCTAACACCAGTAATAACCCAAAAAATAATAATGCAAATGCTGATGCATTTGAGTCTCGTAGTACTAATGTAACTAGTGATCCAAGTATTCCTCCGTGGGTATCCGCGCTGGAATCACGAATTATTGGTGCAGTCGAATCCAAACTTAACATCTTACATAAAGAAATTAAAAGCAATACTAGCCATATTAACTTTATATTGGATCTAATCGGTTTAGACCGCGGTAACTCTGTTGATGTAAATAATGGATAACCACACGCCTAATTCTATCGCACTAAAAATTGCAGAAATTAATGTTAACTCTATCGTGAGGCAATATGGAAGACATAATTTACAAGAATTCTTGAGAGCTAATAATATTGACATCTGCTGCATTACAGAAACTAAACTGAGCGACAGGCACAGAATTTCCATTGAAAATTATAATTTAATTCTTAATAATAGATTTGGCTCGAAGTTCTCTGGCGACACTGCTATTGCGATTAAAAACAATATTCGGTGCACCACAATTAATTTCCCCAATTCTAATAGCAATAAAATTATTGAGTACTCTATAATTAGGATTTCCAATAATGATAGTAGCAATCTGTATATTATTAGTGTCTATGCCACTAACTCGTTAATTAACAGGTGTTTATTCGATGAAGAACTTACTAAATTATTTATCGGTCTCAGACTCGACAATCCTAATAACTATTATATAATAATGGGCGATTTTAACGCCAGACATATAGATTTTGGCGATGTTAAAAATAATGAGCGCGAACGACATCTGAGTCGATGGTTGGCGGAGCATGATATCAGGTACAGAACGATCTTAATCCCTACGAGGGGTTTCACTTATGTACCCTCAGAGTCTTTTCTCGATCTATGCCTTATTGATGGCAGATTGACTCACTATTTGCCGAACAATTACAAACTTGACACACTGCCCTATGATAGTGATCACATGGCTGTATTGTTTGAATGTGAATTACACTTTGATTTCAACATCATTAGTAACTCTATTCCAGCTAAATACTTTATGTTTAAGAAAACTAATTGGGATGTTTTCCGTAAAAATATCGATAGGAAGTATAATATACAGAATCCTCATGATAGGAATCTGGATAATACTGAGATTGATAGATTTCTTGATGACATGAACACTATCATATACGATTCGATGAACTCTGCAATTCCTAAAACCTCTAAGGCCGGTAATATTTCTAAATATGCGAATAGAAGGATAATAAAATTACATAAGGTTAAGTCTAAACTTCTTTCTTCACTACATGATTTAATGAAATTAAAAAACCCATCTACCTTCACTGTCATTCGACATCTCAAAAGTGCAATCGCATGGACAAAAACACTTATTATAAGAGAATTTGCTCATAATACCGAGGCACACTGGAAAAAATTATTGAGCAAAATTGATTATAGAGATAATTCTAAATTTATGCCTATGATCAATAGCATATTCAGACCCTGAGTACATCGGCCTATTAGCGAATTGAGAATTAAAAAGGATAATCACGAATTAATCTCTGCCTCGGGGGCAGACTATAGGAAATGGTGTGAGGTGGATCAGGAATACCTCGTAACCGATCCTTGCGATATTTTAAACATCTTCGGTGCTCAATACCAAATTATTAACTCTCCTAGATATACAAACAAAAATACTAGCTTATTTGATACTGTTCGGAGCCGAGTGAGATCAATCCACAGTGAGTTGGCTGAGGATCATATAAATAAGCGTTCCTTAACTGTATTTGATGAGAACAACACATCTATTAGACCTTCTATTAGTAGCGAGTTTATGCCTAGCTACTTCGCAACTCCTGAATCGCTATTATCAATTATTAGAACCTTACCTAATAAGATTTCTAGCGGAATTGACGGCATTCCTCCTCTTGTAATCAAACAACTTCCGAAAAAACTAATTGTGGATCTGGTTATTGTCTTTAACAATGCTCTAAACAATTGTTATTTTCCTGAAATATGGAAAACAGCCTTAGTCGTGCCTATTTATAAAAAGGGCAAATCTAAATACCTTCCAGACAGTTGTCGACCAATCAGTTTAACACCATCTTTGAGTAAACTTTTCGAGATCGTTGTCAACAAGACGATTAACATACATACAGTTTCTAAAAAGGTCATTCCTGACAATCAATATGGCTTCAGGTTTAATCATTCAGCATTACACGCGGTACATAAGTTCGTCAATGACGTCAATCTCGCTCTTTCTGAAAGGAAACTAGTGGGCGCAGTGTTGATAGATATTGAAAAGGCTTTCGACTCCGTGTGGCTGGACGGCGTCCTGTACACGCTGCTTGAGTATGACTTTCCTAGACACTTAATTAAGATGATTGCTCACATGATCTACAATAAACATTTTTACACTGCTATTGGTGAGGAACGGTCATCATTGCGTTTCAATATATCTGAGGGCCTTTAACAGGGCACTGTAAATGCGCCGTGTTTGTTTAATATATTCACGGCGCATATGATCAATTCATATCTCTGTAATACTGGCCCATATAGATGTTCTATTGCATTTGCAGACGACAGATTGTTATATGTCGCTGGCTCCCGCGTGGACGAAATACAGAAGGAATTAACAGAATTGGTTGCTAACGTTGACAGTATGTACAGAGTGTGGAACCTTAAGATCAATCCACTGAAAAGCGAAACTATTTTAATTCGGAAAACTTATGATTACCTTACCACCCATAATAAAGGTATGATAAAAGACTTTAAAATCTTGGCACCTGTTAACGATACTGGTGAAGCGATAGAGATCCCTAGGAAAAATATAGTAAGGTACTTGGGAGTATATCTCGATTATTTGGGCCGCTGTGCTCCCCATCTGGATATTCAGATGAAAAAAGCGTCTGACAGATTCACAATGTTGAGCTATCTATTTCATAGCAAATTCATTAACAGCATAGCCAAAGCTATCTGTTATTTGTTACTAATAAGGCCCATAATAACTTATGGCTTGAACATACTCTGGAACATAAGCGCCTCTCAGATGGAAAAACTGAGAATGTTCGAGCGCAAATGCCTGAGAGCCTGCCTCGGTACTTACAGATCAACTCACTCTAACTTTGAGCGCTATGTATCCAACAATTCTTTATACGACCTTGCTGATATACCTAGAATAGATAATTTTCTCATCAAATTGACCCGAGACTACTTCGCGAACATCCCGCGTATCAAGAATGACACGATAAAGAAATTAATTGAATATCATCACGATAATACTGTTGATGATCTACTGAAGGGCTCTATAAGACCACAGTACTTTCTCCTATTGGATAAATTAGGATTAACACAGGACGTACATAACGTTCCGGTCTTCTTCCACAGGGCGAGGCATAAATTTAATCGCTCGATAGATGTGAACACTGATAGACCCAAGATGGTTTACTCTAGAGCTATTCCGAAACGCGACTTTACCGACAAGTCGCGCCACAACCCTCAATACTTTTGGCTTAGGGACTAATTTAAAAATCACGCTATATATTGACCAACATTTATAAAACGCAGAGTGTGAGAGGTAGGAGAAGGAAAGAGGTTCCTCTGCCCTGAGTATCAGCCTCTTCTCCCTATGTCTTCTTTTATAACATCGAACCGATTATTTTTTGTATTTTTTTTTGTCTATAGGAACCACTATATGAAATATTCCCAATTTTTTTTGTACATATTTTTATGATAAGCGTTAGCGAAAAAAGTTCTATTATTTCATTTTTTAGAAAACAAATACTGTAAAATATCTTTTGTAATCAATATCTCTGTTATAGTGAGTAGTCCGAGTGCCCAACGTGGCCGTGGCTCTGTTAATCACTTACGAGTGCATATTAGCATAAATTTTTATGCTTGTTTTGTTATGTAAAGTGCCTGTAAATATTTTTGACTATTAATAAAACAAGTTAAATAAAAAAAAAAAAAAATCCTTAGGGTGAATCCTCAAAACAAGCCTAGAACGGTTCTGAGAACACATCAGAACTCGTGTTCGAAACACCCTAAGCGATACGTAACAGTATTATGGTTTATTTTATTAATAGTTTTATTTTTTCGCATAATTATTTCTGAAAAAAGGGGAAGTGGAAAAAAAAATTTTTTTCGACAAAGTTTTTATTTTGCCAGAAGCGAGATCCTCGTATTAAATTTAGTGGCTCTGAAAAGAGCCAATTATGAAATTATTTGGTTCTGAAAAGAACCGATTCAGAATTTTCAGTCGTGAGAAGGACAAATTTTCAAAGCACTAATGTAGTGCATAGATGAAATTTTGTTTTCTTTTTATTATATCAGCTCTAACTAAATGGGGCCCGCTAAATACAAGAAAGCGGAAAAAAGAGAGAGGGAAAAGAGGGAAAAAGGAGGGATTGGAAGCAGGATAACAGTAAGAAAAGTTGAAAAAAGCGAGGTTGTGGAAGCGGGAAAGAGACGAAGGAGAGAATGAGACGAGAATGGAAATTTTCTCTTACGAAAGAACTGATCTCATTCTTCAGTTGCTTAAATTCTTAGAAATCAGTCAGATTATTGATTTATTATGAATATATGTAGATATTTGGCAAAATAATTGATCTCAATTCTTTCGTAAGG
>NCVS01002023.1:0-17482 GCA_003055095.1 Goniozus legneri | reverse complement strand
TGTCGATGAAATTTAATCCTGAAATAAAAAATAACAATATTATTAAAAAATAATACGTGAAACACTTTAATATTTACATTTAAGACTTATATGTATACATGCGTGATGTTGTATATTATCCTTCCTCCCCGACCTCTCTGTTCACCACGGTTACGCCCTCGTCGCAACCCCCGATGGGACGGGCCACCTCTTCTCCATCTTCCTATAATCGTAATATAAATTATAATATAATATATTTATTAAGAAAAAAGTCTCTTAGGAAAATACTCTCTCGGATAATGCGGTTGTTGCTGCTGTGGTTGTTGTCGTTGCTGCAGCGGTTGTTGTTGCTCCTGCGGTTGTTGTCGTTGCTGCAGCGGTTGTTGTTGCTCCCGCGGTTCTATTTTTTGTTTGTTTGGTAGCTGTAAAATATAATCAACATTTCAATAATTAAAAAATAATTTATAAAATGTTTCATTTATCATTGTTAACATTATTCAGACAGTGATATGTAAATATTTATGTTAAGTGCTAAAAATTTCAATATCAAGTTTTATATGGAATATTATTAATATTACATAATAATGTAATATGTGATATTCCAAATGAAACTTAATATTAAAATTTTTAGCACTTAACACTCACATTTGCATATCACTGTCTGAATAATAAATAAACATAAAAAAAACAATAAATTAACATGCAGATAGATTTAGTTATAATATTAAAAATATATTATAATAATAATAATAATAATAATAATTATAATTATAATTTTCTTACCTTACTTTTTGATATGCTCACTCCTTCGAGTCTCGATCGGCAATGAGCTCGTTCGTTGCCGTTCGTCACCTTCATGTCTGCAACAAAAAATTTCTACGATAAATATTAGGAAAAACGGCTATAGTTCCGAAAGAGACACCCGAGCTTTTGAGATGCCCTTTCGCACAGAGGTAGTCCTCAGGCATATAAAAAGATCCCCCAAAGGATTTTTGGCCAAAATCAATAATTCACCCCCTGCAACCCTTTGAAGTTTACCCCCAAAAAGTGGTTTTTGCGAATATCTTGGAAACTAATAAAGATAGAGACTTGAAATTAGTGCCAAAATTTTTGTTTTCAGCTCTACAAAAAATGTTATTACACTTTTTTTGATAAAGTTGATAGTTTTTAAGTAATTTGAATTTTTAATTTTCTTGTCTTTTTTTTGCCATATCTTCCGAACTAATAGAGATAGCGACTTGAAATTAGCGCCAAAATTTTTGTTTTTACGAGCTCCATAAAAAAGATGTCCATCAATTTTTTTGTAAAATTAATACTTTTCGAGTAATTTCATTTTTTATGTTATGTAAGCGGGGTCCACGTGGGGCGCAACCACGAGGAATCCAATATTTCGTGTTAGCTAAGATTCGTCCCGATACCGATTTTTAGTAAATTTCCAGTGATTGGGTGTTAGTGTTTCGCGAATCACCCTTTATAGATTATTTTGAATAACAGAGATTCAGGCACAAGCTGAGGTTCGTCCCGATACCGATTTTTAGTAAATTTCTAGTGATTGGGTGTTAGTTTTTGGCGCCAGTAACAACTCTCTACTTTCAACGGTTCTCGAGATATCGAGAAAACTAAAAAAAACATAAGAAACGAAATTACTCAAAGAGAATGAATTTTACAAAAAAAATGATAATAATCTTTTTTATAGAGCTTTTAAAAACAAAAATTTTGGCGCCAATAAAAACTCTCTATCTTCAACGGTTATTGAGTTATCGAGAAAACTCCAAAAAACCATAACAAACGAAATTACTCGAAAAGTAGCGAATTTATAAAAAAAAATGATAGATATCTTTTTTATAGAGCTCGTAAAAACAAAAATTTTGGCGCTAATTTCAAGTCTCTATCTTTATTAGTTTCCGAGATATTCGCAAAAAACCACTTTTTTGGGGTAAACTTCAAGGGGTTGTAGGGGGTGAATTATCGATTTTGGCCAAAAATCCTTTGGGGGATCTTTTTATATACCCGAGGACTACTTCTGTGCGAAAGCGCGTCTCAAAAGCTCGGGTGTCTTTTTCAGAACTTTATCCGGAAAAACTTACCCTTTGTTCATAAACATGCACGGTGTTTGTTTTCATCACTGTTTTTCGGATGTTTGAATGCCCGACCACGGAGCCGATGTCGGGCGATGTTATCCGAACATACGTCAAACTGCACTGAATTTCAGAATGAATATTACATAGTCACGAGACCTATACATAAGCCACTCATTGGTTGGCCTGTATACAAGCGGTGTGACGTCACAAATCTGTGGACGCCTAGTGACCTGAGCCTCACGATCTAGTATTATGTAGATGTCTGTGGTCCGAGTGCTGTGGGTCTTCTGCGAAAAGTGAACTAAGTTCGAGGAAACATTGTTATGTTTCCTCGAATTCGAACCGAAACTACCGAGAAACCAAAACATTAACATGGAGTCTCCGTGTTGACGACCGAAATTGTTCCGAATCCTGAAAATTATCTTTCCGATAAATTTCAAAGCTTTAAAAATTCATGTATCGAAAACCATAAGTTTATCGATAAAATCCCATAACAGAAAAAAGTCTTAGAATAATTTTCCGCATCGTATGATGCGTGAAAATCTAACGATTGCCGTGAAAAACAAGCATACAATGTTCGGCTATAACCAAGGCCGAACATTGACCCGCACCGAACTTGTACCGAGCGCGCGTACCGAGCGCGCTAGAGAGAGAGAGAGAGAGAGAGAGAGAGCGATATCAACACGCTCTCTCAGCTGATCGGACTTAGCTTTAAATTGCCGATCCAAGTAAACTGCCGGGAGGAACAAGGATAGAGAATATATTCCGAACATAGAATATATTCTCAACCGAATTTAAAGAACCGTAATTTAATTTTTATGTTCTTTTCTGAACACATATATTTACGCTTGCGCAGAAAATTTGAAGCATGCGCATTAAGTTTGTCATTCATTAAATCAGGAAGTATTGTAGCACTTTCGTCCCCGAAAATAGGGGCGAAATACGAACTTTCGATCAAGGTATGGTAAAACATAATATTTTTGGCTACAAATTTTTTTTTCGTTTTTCTTTTTATATGTATACATATATGTATATGCACAAATGTGTACATATATGTGTATACATGTACTACATGTAACTGCACTTATGTATACAATATACATCAGTAAAGCGTATCGTTTTACCAGCTAGTAAACACAACGCAACCTTCGCCCTTGTCTTACCACATAGTAAGCACGGCATGAATTTTTTGTCTTGTCTTACCACATAGTAAGCACAGACCATCTATCCATAGATTGACTATCTTTTTTGTCATAATTATTCTTTTTAATTATTAAGGAAACAGAACACTTTTTTTCTTTTCATACTTAAAAATTTAGACCAATCCGGATTTATCTCGTCTTTCTCAGTCACCAAATTTTGCTCGATTAAAGGCTCTTCTAATTCCTGAACAATATTCTCGTTTGTATTTTCCTCATCGTCTAATTATAGCGACGATAAATTACAATTCTCTATATTCTGCATTTTTTTCACCTTCCTATTCATTTTTTTCACTCTTTTTTAATATCTTCTTTAACTTCTTAATGAAGTGGTTTGGTAGGGCAGGGGTGGGGATGGATGCTGTGTTTTTCATATACTCTGAATTCGTGTGAGTGTGTATCGTCCGAGGGACTGCTTCAGTGTAATGTAGGAAAGCGAGAACATAGTATAATTTGAGGCGTCTCTTCGGCTGTTTGTTTATTCGTGTGTAGCGCCCTCTAACCCGGTTGACCGAATTACTTGCGGATCGGGATCGTTTGTGGGGGACCGTTAAGGTTTTGTTTAACCCTTTGTTGGTCGCGCTTCCTTGCCCGCTTTCGTTGGTCGCGTCGCGGGGAATCGCCGTAATGGTAAATTTTCATGCAACGTTGCCATATCTCTTTTGACGTTAGCGTGGTTCAATTCGAATTAGCTTTGTATAGAAGTTTTTGTATACAAAATAAATATAATATGTATATGAAAACAATAAATTGAATAAAATACAATTTTTCAATTTTTCAGTTATGAAAATTTTTTATTAAGCAGTAAGAACATTTTTATTGAATCACATTACATTAACATCGACAAACGACTTAATTTTAATATCACAGTTTTTTCTTTGGTAATAACTCAACATAGTATTTCTTAATATAATTTGAATATTTCGTAAATATTAAACATTTTTATAGAAATAACAATTATTTTATATTAAATCATAAATCAACAAATAGAAAAATCCAGGCCAATATTATATTATTCTTCAGTATCAGATACTGAAATTTTGTAACATTTCACACACGCAGTAATGGTGTGCTCTCTACAAATCGAATGCCCACATTCGGAGCATGTAGTTTTGGATTTTCTGTTTTTGCCTCTCGGACACATATAGCATAAACCTGGTTTTATAATATTATTGTTGTTCTTATCACACTCATTTTTGTTACCGTTATTATTATTAATAAGTTCTGTTATTTCGTTTCGTAAATTATATGGTAATGTATATAGTTTTAATCTCTTTTCAACAAAAGACATTGTTAAGCTAAAAGATAAGTTTTTTTAAAAAATCTATCCTACTCATTTTTTGACTAAACTCTTCATTATTATTTAATTTGCGAATAATATGACTATTGGTGCCGCTAATATTCAATATAGTGAATAAAACAGTCAGAGGCCATCGACAGCTATATCTGGCAACGCTATATGCCGCTTTTAATTTATCGGCAACATCAAATCCGCTTTTGCTCATGTTGTAAAAAGTAATTATTTCTGACTTTTGTTTTTCGCCAGTGGCGGTATCAATTTTGTTGTCATCGTGCATTGTTGATGCAACAAGGACGCATTTACCTTTTTTAGGTACATAAGAAACCAATGAAATAACATCATGGTAACCGTATAATGTACTAAACACCGGACGATTTTTAGTATTGATAAATTCAGGTGGAATTTCAGGTTTGTTTTTCCGTAATGTTCCAACAATTGTCGTATTATACTTTTTAGATAATTATTTCATCAAAGGAAATGAATTAAATCAATTGTCTACTGCTAAATTTCGTCCAGTATTGAGTATTGGCTTTGCTACTCGCTTTACAATACTGCATGGTTTATTATCGACTTTAAATGGACCATCACGTTGTTTACCGATGTACATTTCCATTTTTGTAGTATAGAAAGTTCTAGCATCGGTAAGTGTGAAAGATTTTAATCCATACTTATCAGGTTTACTTGGGAGATATTGTTTAGAACTACATCGTCCCTTGAATCCTGACATCATTTCATCGATAGTTAGGTATTCACTGGGCATATATGCTTTTTTACAACGATCATTGAAATGATCCCATAATTCTTGTATCGGTGCAAATTTATTTACTTTTGATCGCTCTTTTCTGTCGAACGCCTCCATCCTTCTTTCACCAAGTTGACCTCTGCCGAGGACCAGTCCTGAACTAACGCACTCCGCCCCAACTCTCTACACCTGGAGACAAAGGCAATCGATCTCGAGAGGTGGACAGTTCGTTGAAATGACGATTAGGATTTGTGGACAGTTACCCGAAGACGATTGCCCGAAAGACGGTTCCCCGATGGACGTTCCCCCGAAAGACGTTCCCCCGAAAGCGACGTTTCCCCAAAAGCGACGTTTCCCCGAAAGCGACGTTTCCCCGAAAGACGTTTCCCCGAAAGCGACGTTTTCCCGAAAGACGTTTCCCCGAAAGATGTTTCCCCGAAAGATGTTTCCCCGAAAAAATTATTAATTAATATGAATATTATAAATTTGTTAATTTCTTTTAAATTGTACTTCATCAATTATTAACATTGAATCTTGACTCGTTCAACACAATATTCTGTAATATTGTAAATTAAATTTAAACTTTGGGGGGTATTTAAAATCGGAAATTGGACATTCATAAGAAACCTCACCTAAGAAGGCAAATTTTAAGGAAAAGTCCACTGCAAATGCCATTTTTTTGAAAATTTAACTTATTACATAGTGTTAACACTGTATCATCCTAGTAACAAGTAAAATTTAGACAAAAGCTAGAATTCGGCTCGGTAATAATAACTACTGCCTGTAATGTCAATATATTTTTTATAGCGCACGGCGCGAATCGTACAATGCATTTATTATCTAGTAACGACAATACAAATAACTATGCACATATATAGATAAATAATGTACATATATGTGAAATAAATTCATATTATATTTCCCTTCTTTGATACGTGGTGTCTGTTGTAAATAGCGACGTCGATCATAATCGATGCCGCCGATATAGCGGCGTAAAAAAAATAAAGCGCACCCTTTGTTTTTTTTACGACATGGTCTTCGCATAAGAAATCTGATACTCGTATGTTTATCTTGTGAAAGGCGGGCGCGCGAGGTATAAAAGATTTCGGCAGTAATTGTATTCGTGTTAATTTTTTTGCCATCGTTCGGAAACTCTTTGATGAGCGAATTGATGTAGCACACATACTATTACAATCGAATTTGACTCGAGCTACTGTGTAGACGTTTCGTCATTCTGTCTTGAACTCTCATAAGAGAACATCGTGTCTCACGAGTGACTTCTTAGTTTGAATCTATTACGACTACTACAATTAATAACAATTCATTAAAAATAAAGAATTAACTAAAAAATATAATTTTGATTATTAATTTCATTTGTTTTATTTTAATAAATTTTAAAATATAAATTATAAAAATGCCTCTTCATTTCGTGAAAAGTAAAAGAAACCGTGACTTGTTGAGTCATGAAGGTTTCATTTATGAATTAGATCGTACTAACAACGACATTTCCTATTGGAAATGTACTTCCTACACAACAATAAATTGTCGTAGACGAATTAGAACACGATCAAACGAAATTGTAGTCGGCAGAGCTTCTGAACACAACCATGTGCCAGATGCTTCGGCGGCCAAAGTAAAGGCAACCATAGCAAAGATTAAAGAAGAGGCTATATCTCGCCCTGATATGTCGTCGAGAAGTGTAGTAGCGACAGGTACTAGCGGTATCTCTGAACCATTAGCGTGTAGTTTGCCATCCATACCTGCGATGAAAAAAATTGCCCAACGAAGCCGCAGCAAACAAAATGCACATTTGCCTAACCCTATAACTCTAGAACAATTAAATATCGTAGCACCATATAACGTAACAATGAACGATGAGCCATTTCTGCTTCACGATAGCGGATCGGACGATCCTAATAGAATATTAATTTTTTGCACTCTTAATAACTTAAAATTATTGGCTGAACCTGGATCTAATTGGTTTTGCGACGGCACATTTAAAAGTACCCCAACTTTATTTTCACAGTTAGTTACAATACATAGTATCAAATTCCACACTGTTCTTCCGCTCGTGTATGTTTTGTTACCTAACAAAACACAAAATTCGTATATACGAATGTTATCGATATTAAAAGAATCAGGCGAATCCCTACAGCCATTTTCTGTAATGGCTGATTTTGAACAGGCGTTGTGCAACGCCTTTACTCGAACATTTCCGAATATCCGTGTTCGCGGATGCCTATTTCATTTCGCCCAAAGTGTATGGCATCACATTCAACAACATCGCGACATTCTTCATAAATATAGAGAAGATGAGATATTCGCCCATGAACTGCGAAAGATAATAGCTCTAGCTTTTGTGTCAGAAGAGGATGTCGTCAGGTCTTTTGAGGAATTGGTGGAAACACCATTCTTTAAAGAAAACGACGAATTATTACAACCTCTTCTAGATTATTTCGAGGACACGTGGATTGGCCGCTATCAGAGGGGTGGTCGAAGGGCGTCGAGATTCCAAATCAAGCAGTGGAATCAATACAATGCCACGCTTGATGGTTTACCGCGAACGAATAACAATGTAGAAGGATGGCACAATGCTTTTTCTTCTATGGTCAGTGCAGTGCACCCTCGGCGCCTTTTTGTGCCCTCGGCTCGCCTACGGCTCGCCTTGGGCACACCAAGGCCCCTCGGTACATTCGTTACTCGAACTTGCCTACAATCACCTACTTTGCGCCTTTGATACACAATGTACTATTTCATAACTGTTGATAATGCATCATACTTTTCGTCTAACCACCGTGTCACAGTGGTTCTGCTAGGAATCCTATAGTGAGGTGCTGTAACTTTCAAAAAATTCTTAAAACCTTCATTTTCGACTAATGAAAAAGGTTGATTGTCTTTGCTGATCATGGACATTATTGCATTGTTAATTCTTTTAGTTTTGTCACAAGTAGAGATATACGCGTATATTTCTCCAAAACTACTTTCAATTGACCTCTGGCGTTTAAAAAGTAATTCTCTATCATAATCAATCTTTTGATCAGGTTGAGAATTGTTAATACTTATCTCGTTAGTATCCATTGCCGAAGACGTTGAAGTTGAAGGTGACGGTTGATGTTCGTTTGCGATAGGTTTCGATATCGTGTTATTGTCTTGTTTTGAAGTACTAGGGATAGGGTTTGACAAATCTGAATATACATTTTTTGTAACAACAGCAGTATTTTTAGTTTGAAAAACTTCCAAGTAGACAGCTTTATGAATATTTTTAATATGTGCTATGGCATTGGAGGTATTGCCAGCCGTTTTAACATTTTTTTGACATAGCTTGCATGTGGCAGTTTTCTCGTAATTTTTTTCGTAATATTTCCAAACAAAACTTTTTTTATTAGGAGCCATGTTGACAGAAATTTGTAACGTAACATGGTGCCATGCGCGAGACTTCAAGTTTGTAATGTTAGATAATTTACCGATCTCTGTAAATGGCACCATCTCGCGGTTAGTTTCAGTTAGTTCCATGATCGGCGGATCGACGCGAAATTGCAATCGATCTCGTGTGTGTCAATTATATCGATATATCGTTTTCCAAGGGATTGTTTTGAAAACGATTATGATGAACAAAAGTCAGTCTAAACATAGACCCCTTAGCGAGCAGTCGTGCGAGCTACACAAATAAACCTTTTTCGTTATCTAAAATAATTAATAGTTTTCTGAGATCATTTCACGCGCGCGAACAGGTATTTTAATACCTCAGTGACAGAGCGAACTCCAGAGCGAAGACTCTTACATCACAAATTCTAATTTCTGAGAAGGAACAGAGAACAGAGAACAGCGTGAGAAAGCACAGAGAAACAGCCGGAAAAATAACGACAACTCGAAATGAAAAAAATAATCCATCGAAATAAATTTAATAGACTGTGTCCCATCCCTAATACTTTTAAGAAAAACAAAATGGTCAATTGATAACGAGTTAATTAAAACTACATATTCAGAAATTTGACATAAATATTAAGACATTCAATTATGTAATATTTTATTATATTAAATAGTAATCTGTGATTACTGTGATTGTCACAGCTTGCTTCTTCTATCTATACAACTAAATGGTAGTCTTTCCTATAAATGTTATACACACTAACTGTATTTAAATTTCGTAAACTTTATTAAACAAAACAAACAACTTTTATCTATATGTAGGTCATTTTGTACGTACTAAGACCGAAGCGACAAACGAACGACTATAGACACAGATTATAGTTTTTCTGTCGTTACGTTCCGTTATTGCGAAAGCTAGTGTTTCAAAAACAAACACGGGGTTTCAAATTTTATTTTTACTCAAGCTTCCATCCAACCGTAATTAAAGGAATCAATATGGAAGGGAATAGAATGTGATTTTATTTTCTTACGATATTTGGAATATCGTATGAAATATATCGATTATACATATCGATATTAGGTGATTCGATAATATCGGGTTGAAGAGATATATCGAATGCAAATATCGATATTTTTGGAAATATCGATTAATATCGTGCATTCCTATTATTGATCACTTCGGAAGAGGCGTTATGTACAATTATAATAGAACTTCGCTAGGTAAGTTCGTTCAATTTCATAATTGTACTGCACGCCTCTTCCTCGTGATCAACATGGTAGATGTTTAAAGCTAACGGCGTTTGTATGTATATTTTTCTAACGAACAAATGAACGTGAACAAAAACTAGCTGAAACTAAAGTCGGGTTATCAACAGTCAATTGACATAATGCGTGCTATAAAAATTTACTACATTTGTAAAATGGATCTCGCAAATGCATCCGTTTCGTCGATGATCCTCAGGCAGTCGACCTTGGCGAAAGTCTGTGAATCCTTGCTTCACCCTTCAGTGGCTCTGATGGTGTCGATATTCACACCTGACCTTCTTGCAGTCAAAGTGACTGCGTGACGCGTACTGTAGCCGGAAAACCGACCGACATCAACTCCACTTCCGCCCAAAATAGTCTTAATCCACCTACTCAACGTTTGAGTCGATACTACTCTACCGGGGGGGATTGAATTGAACAATGTCTCAATAGAACCTCTTAAAATCTCTGCTCTTGTTAAATAACACTTCAGTGTCACCATGGGACAAATCGAATCATTGTCCTTAAAGCATGGAAGAACTAAGAGCGTTGCTTCCGGTTCAGACCTGAGGTTCTAACTCTATCTGGTATCTTAATCTCAATATCCTGGAATTTTTCAATATTACTCAGTTTGAATAAAGACAAAGTCTGAATTCGATGCCCCGTTATTAGAGCCAACAAAGTTTTAAGGGAGAGTAACTCCAATGAAATTTCCTCATTTAGGCATAAAATCACAAAATAATCCAAAAACCAGCTACGGATTCCAAGTTTCTTACTATCAAGGCAATTGCCGATCTCTGACAATTAAGCGTTAATCAGGACAAAATCTCTGGAATACTAGGCCGAAAGAAATCAAATGCTTTGGACCTGCCAAAATTCCATCACTCCCTGAGGGGTCCATCATATTGTCTGATTAACGAGCGGTTTCACGAGGAGATAATGATATCTCTCGATTCTTCAGGGATGTTCTTTGAGTCTAGTCCTCACCAGACAACACAGCGGAAAACAGGGTAAACTTCCTCCAAAGGAGATGAGGCCCCCTGTTAATAGAAATCAATAAATCAGTTTTAGGTTTCAAAACTACGTATTCCGACCTAGACATCGCGCAAAATAACGGATACCAGGCCTGCGAGGGCCATCTTAGGACCACTACGATACCCGTTGCTTTGTCTCTCCTGATTTTTTACAATATTCGTAAGATTATTGCAAAGGATGGAAAGACGTAGAAAAAATACCCTCTCCAGGACAAAGTAAAGGCATCTATCGTAAAGCTGTGTGGGTCCTTCATCCAGGAAACAAATCTGGCGCATTTAATGTTTGCTCGGCTGACGAACAGATCAACCTCGGGTCGTCCGAAGACAGTTATAATTTCTCGAAACCCTTCCTCGTAAAGAGCGAATTCGGTTTCCGGTCCTAAGCGTGTGGATTCTTCGTCCGTCTCTACATTATCGGCCGAGCTAATGTAGGAAGCGTAAATCCATAAGTGTCTTTTTCCGCACCAGTTCCAAATGTCTCGGGTCAGCAAGTTCAAATTCTCGAACTTCACGCCTCCCCCTTACAAAACCATTTTAGCCCAAAAAATGCCGCCTTCAGTTCAAGCACGTTTATATGGTTATCTCTTTCTTTCCCGGACCAAAACCCATGCAATATCTCTTCAGTAGAATACGCTCCTCAGCCAGATAGTGAGGCGTCTCAAATCGGGCTTAACGTTTTTTTTTTTTTTTAATCCCCATGATCGAATTGTAGTTCCCAGCGATGTTTGACGAGCTAAAAATTTTAACCTCTCCGATCTTTTAGTGTATAACAAACTATATTCAACTGCAGGGCAGCTCGATGCAAGGATTCCAATAATTCCGCGAAGACTCGAGTCCTACAAGACTTTCAGTTTTTTGTGAGATCCACGGCCTTCTTAACTTTAATTGATGGCAGTTCCATTCTCATTTCATTAGAATCGAAGACAAAACCTAAAATTGTACATCGTCGACTGGAAACTAGACTACTGTTTTCCTTATCAACGATAAAACCCAATTTCGATAGTAATTCGTAAGCCATTTGGCATGTTGATTCACAAGAATTGACGTTGTCCGCTAGGATTAAAAAATCATCTAAATCAAGAAACTCGGTAGAGTTTCGCGCCAAAGTAATATAAAAATATGATGATATACATATAGGCACAGGACTACCGAGTATTTATACGCGTATATCGCCCAAAACGACCCACCTCGAATTTTCAACTCGATATATCTCGATAATTCAGTCACTTAAATAACTTTTATAAGAATATTCTTTTTAAGAAAAGAGGAACGAATCGAATGCTTCTAACCGCGTCAAAATTGATGAAGAATTACAGAAGATATCAATATGTGAATTTTCAGGTCTGTAAATTCATATGTTCGTCGTCGTCGTCGTCGCAGGTATCACGTGACGTTATTTTTCGCAGGTATCACGTTACGTGATTTTCGCAGTATGTCACGTGATCACAGTATCGCAGTATATCACGTGATTTTCGCAGCCTCGCAGTATCGAAGCATGTTCATACGTGTTTTTTCGGTATCGGTATATTTGAAAAATTTAATAAATTGTTAATAACAAACGGTATATTTGAAAAATAACAATTGTTAATAACAAAATTTGAAAAAAATTTTTTTTAATTGTTAAGAACAAAATGTACAAAAAAATTTATTTTTATTCAATAATATAACAATTGTTGTTAATAACAAAATTCGATAAAAATTTTTTTTTAATTGTTAATAACAAAATTTGATAAAATTTTTTTTTAATTGTTAATAACAAAATTCGATAAAAAATTTTTTTTTAATTGTTAACACGTTGAGTGCTACGCCGGTCCCTAGGGACCGGCAGTGGACTTTCCGTTTAGCCGGCGCCGGTCCTCAGGGACCGGCGATCGATTTTCTCTTGGCAATCGATCTGACTGCGAAATGCTCGTTTGATAGACATCGATACATGAGACCGACATTGTCGGGGGTTAAATTATGAATGACAATAAAAAATTTTAGTTAAAATTCAATGAAGTTTATTAAAACATTGTAAACAAAAATGTGGCTTAGATTTGCACATGTCACAGTATGTAACTACTTTTTTCGTGTTTTTCTTCGCTATGTCGCGCCCGAACATGTTTGCATTCGTACTATAACATTCAGCACAGTATTTTCGCACTTTATGAGCCTTTCCTTCTTTTTCCGAAAATTTGTGAATACGTCTACTTGTACTGGCCTCAACTGGAATTTGCTCGTGTGAATAATGTGTGAGAGCAGCTGCTAATTCTTTCCGGAACATTGTAATCGATATCTTTGTTCCCGTTACACTTTGATACATATGTAACGCATTCACAACTGCAGTATTCAACAGAATATCGAAGGCTAATTTTCTGTACCACTTCAATGATCTTCTAAGTGGACTGCTGTACGAAGTCATCTGATCAGAAAGATCAATCGGGGATTTCCCTTTATTATAATCAACAATAATTTTTGGTTTACAGGAAACCCCGGTTCTAGTTGTCACGTTTTCCATTTTGTTGGAATGTTTGGTCGAAAGAACTAAAACATCCCTCTTGTCTTTCCACTTCATGACGGTAATTCCGTTCCTGTTTTCTTGTGCAATAACTTGTCCCCGTTGCAGTTTGGCTGTCACAACTGCCTTTGGATTTTCTTTACGATTTGATCTAAGGGTACCAATCAAATGCATATTCTTTGATATTAATTTGTTTGCTAAATTTACACTCGTATAATAATTATCTGTACATAAAGTATGGCCTTTTTCAAACAAATCTTCACACAAATTCAGAACGATATTTGTAGGTGTTGTATTTTCTTTATCCAATGTTTTACCAGTGTAGACGCGATAACTGTAGGTATAATTATTAGTGTAGCACAATTTAAATATTTTAATCCCATACTTGTGCCTCTTTTGTTTCATGTATTGTCTAAATACGATCCGTCCACGGAATGGTATTATCGACTCGTCAATGCATAACATTTCAGGGGGATCATAATATTTTTTAAAATTTGAGTTGAGTTCGCTAAGAACAAATTCAACCTTTGACAGGCGGTTGGAAGCATCAACTTTTGTGTTGTCGGCAAAATGCAACATTCTCAATAGAATTTGAAAGCGGTCTCTACTCATTATTTTTTGTGGAAATGTGTGACCAAACATTGGATCCTGGGACCAATATAGACTCAAAGATGGGACTTTTACTAATCCCATCCACAAAATCAGTCCAAAAAACCGCTTTATTTCATTCTTATTTGTTGGTATCCATTTATTACAACGTTCGGAGTTCACTCTGCTTTGTGTGGCATAAATATTTGTTTGTTCTGCTATATGTTCAAACATGGTTTCCGTCACATAAAGCCCATAAGAATCTTCCACTTTTTTACAATGTCGCACTTGTTCATTTGAAAGTTTGGCACCATGGGGACTTGTGAAAGATATAATATTTGGTTGGTTGCCTAGCGGTTCAAACCACTCGTTTGGATCACTAGTTTCGATATTCCTTGGTGATCTTTCAGATTCACTATCACTACCTGAAGAAGGCAATGGTACTGTATGCCTACGTTTGCGTGGTACTAATATCTCACTTGATGAGTCACTATCGCTTTGTTCTCTCAACATTTTTAGTTGATGGGTAATAAATCTTTTTCAAAAAATATAAAACTGATTCTCTCTGCCGTGCTGAACCTTTAGCGGAAAGTGGGATAGCTTCGAACGGCGGGTAGCGTTGGATGTTTACGTTTTCGCAAAAAGTAAACATTATGTAAACACAATAAAAGATTCTAAAGTTTCACTTTCCATGTAAGAAACAAAATACGACTCGATGAATATGATTATTTTGAATGTGATACACATAATTGGTTGTCGTCCGGCGCAACCAGCCGTTCGAAGCTACCCGACTTTTCCTATATCTCGTAATCTTTTCCGATTCATCATCTCTTGATGTTCGATCCTCGGCCATCCTGGCATTTTCCATCCCATTATTTTATGTTCATAAATTGTATATATCGACATTACATACCCCATTTTCACAGCCGAAACTTCAAACGGCTCATACTTTTCGGTCAAGTGACGTGTCGACCCTCCGCGTCACGCGGCGGCTTGAGGCGCCGAGCGCTGCCGGCTGAGCGGAAAGTCCAGCGAAATCGGCGCCGCACTCAACGTGTTAATAACAAAATTTGATAAAAAATTTTTTTTTAATTGTTAATAGCAAAATTTAAAGAAAATTTTTCTTTATTTAATAAATTGTTTAATAACAGAATTTAAAAAAATTTTTTTTCTTTATGAAATAAATTTTTTAATAATAATTAAAAAAAATTTTGTTTCAATAAATTGTTTAACCCTTTGACTGCGGCGCGTTCTCGGACGAATCCATCACAACACAAAAATACAAAAAACAAAATACAGAAGGCGTATAGATGCGTTTTTCGTATATATCAATGAAGATTATCGTTCGAAGAAATGTAAACAGAGCATGAAATTGCAGTGAAGTCCAATAAGAATGATTTGTTCGATAAACTGAGGATATGTTCGTAATGGTCAAGTGTAAAGTGTTCGATACGATTTGGGCTAATGAAATAATAAGGTTTTGTTTCGTGTGTGTTCAGTACTGTTTGTTGAATGTGGGTTAAGAATTGTGATCGTTATATAAGCTTAGAATAATGTCTGTCATGTTTGAAGACAATGTATGTGATATAATATATGTTCTGATGATAGTGGCCAAGCCAAATGCGCGGATATAAGTACTCATGATGTAGATGGGTTGTGTGTCGCATGAGATAGGGGTGAGGTATTCGAAATGATCTAGTGTGATATGTTCGATTAATTTCCGAAATTTCAACTTATATCGTTTTTCTTAGTAATAAACCCCTTGTTTAAGTTAAAATGTTAGTCATATCACACTCAACAAAAAAATTGAGTGAGCAAAAACATTTCCCAAATTTTGTTGATAATTTTCAACAGGTTGTAACTCTGTCAATAATGATCGGATCAAGACGATAAAAAGAGCAATTTCAAGCCTGAAATTTGTAGTTTCAAAATTTTTTTAATTCAATCGGTTTTGAGTATTCATATTAGTTATCTACGAACGCAAAAAAAATTTTCTGAATCTTTCGAACGGAGTTATCTCTGCAATCACTTATCTTATAACAAACGGAATTTGGGTTTTGGAGATTGGGAGAAGCCCTTTATGTCTCATGACATATGTCTCATCAAAATAAAAGATCATAAATTAAAAGAATGATTTCTTAATGTATTTCATCATTTCCTTGAATAATTTAGATAAAAAAATGTTCACGACCGAAAAGAGCGGGCCCCGCGCGATATGAGCCGGTACTAGCACATCCACCCCATTTCCCTAACGAAAATCAATTCATTGATCAAAATCGACCGTCAATACGAAATGAAATCGAAAAATTAATTCATAAAGAAAGCGGGGGCCCCAAGCGATATGTGCCGATACTGACACGCTGCCGCATTCGCTCCGTGATTCGCTGATTTCACGAAATTTTAAACGCGAATATCTCGAAAACTATTCATCGGAGCCAAAAAATGAATTAGATCATTTCGGCTTAGAATTTTGCGCTCTATTCACTGCCGGAAGATTCAACGAGGTTGCGCTGACACCCTGTATATGTGTTTTGACGTTCCTTAACTATTGTTTGGTGTTGGTTGAAGTCTTCGTTAACAGTTTTAATGATTTTCATCGGTCAATTTACAGATAACGTTCTTAAAACTGGTTATAAGTGTAAAAATCCAGCAATCTTTTAAAACTTCCATACTCAATTTTTTAATATGATGAGCTAAAAATTTAGGGCTATGCGTCCAATATATATCACTACCATAAAAGAGTAACACAGTCTCCGCCGATCATTCAAAAAATATATTTATTTTACAAAATTACTGAAGGGAACGATGGAAAAAATTACATACATAGAAATTTCCAAAAATGAACATTATTTGTTCAAAAAATGAGTTTATATTAATTCTGTATCTGTATGAATCTAAGTTTATATTTACATCGTCTTCTCAAATTCTGGAATTCACATCTTGTCACACAATGAACGTTCACTGGATATATCAATGTACAATATCAGAAATCACATGAACTGACAAGATTACATAATGATTAGGACTGTAACCAGTTCAGCCGAGAGTAGCCGAAGGCTACGTCTCGTCTACGGCCCTCGCTACAAGGATTGGTACACGAGGTAAGAGAAGTCCCGTGTTACACGTGTGTCACACATTATTTTTTAAAACTATAGTGTGAAAAAATCAACCATTTATTAGACAAACATTGGAAGTTATGAAAGTATTAGAGGTTAATCAAAGTAATGTAAATACAAGAGGAAATCAAATAAATATATAGGATTCGATAAATATGAATTTTTCATATTTTTTTCAAAATTTGTTATTAATTATAAAAAAAGAATACATGGAGAAAAGAATTTATTTCGTTAAATAATAATATTTATTATAACATTTATAAGTTGACAACAATAACAACAAAAATCTATCATCAGAACTGATACAATTATATTATGTTCATTTTTTCATA